>PVKP010004205.1:19051-100229 GCA_004027715.1 Plecturocebus donacophilus | reverse complement strand
CCACCACCCTTCCCGGAGTGGCTTCTGTCACACCCCCACGCTGACACAATATTCCAGCAAATCCCAGCTTAGCTGAGGGGCGAATTAGGAGGGATTGGTCAGGGGTATTCCAAGAAGTGGGTTTCAGAAGGGGGGCGGGTGTCGTGTTAAAGCAAACCGCGCCAGCCGCGTCCTTTTCTTCCGCAGAAATGACTGGTTGCTTTCCTGGGAAGCAGAAGAGAACGTCCCTGAATAGAGATTTAAAGCAGCACGCTCAGATTCCTTCTTTTTAATATTTATAAAGAGAGAAAGGGGATAATTTCAGGAAGATCATTTCAAGGCGAAAACCCGCATATTTTCAATAGAATTATTCCAGAAGCCCCTTTCCGGCTCATTGGAGTGCATAATTTTCTAAGTTAAAGACACCAGGCCTGGTTTCCAAGTTCCCTAAAGTGACGCAGCTAAGTGAGAGCCAGAAGGAAGGAAGATGAGAAGGAGCGGGGAGGGGAGCCCAGGAGGGGGACAAGGCTGTCCCAGGGCCGGCAAGCCTGCCCGCCTCCTGCCCTCCACCGTCTCCTCCACGGGCCAGCCAAACTCAGGGCTATAAACGTCACCAAATGCCTGCCCCCCGTCCGGAGACCCCTCTCCAAGTCCAGACCCGTAGAGTCAAGTGCTGGTGGAGGAGGCCCACGGGCTCTTCAGGCAAGGTGAGTTCAGAGCCGCCCACCCCTGACATCTTCCTCCCCGAACCGCCTCCATCCTCGGCCTCTATTCAACTACCCCGCTGCCCAAGCTGGCATCCAGGAGTCAGGCTTGGGTCCTCACCCCTGCCCCTTCTGGTTAGCTGCCAAGTCTTGTTGACTCTACTCTCTTCATACCTGTGGGATCTCCCTCCATCTGCATTTTCATCGCCCACAGTGGGCCCCCACACCCCTGGTCTAGACCGCAGAGAGCCTCCAGCAGGTTTCTGGGCCTCTTGCCTCTATTCAAGGTGATGGAGTGACCTTCTCATAGCCCAGCTCTGAGGATGGCCCTCTCTTTCTCAGAAACACTCATAGCCCCCTCCCGCCTCGTCACCTCTAAGGTGAAAACCAAGTCCTCCACCCTGGCATTCATCATCTAACTACAGCCTGATTTCCTTATACCCACCATCCCATCACAAGTTCTTCACTGTGGCCAAAATGAGTCACTCTCTTCTGCCTACCCAAAGTGAATAAGAAACATTTTTCTTTCTTTCCTTTTTTTTTAGGCAAAGTCTCGCTCTGTCACCCAGGCTGCAGTGCAGTGGCGTGATCTCAGCTCACCGCGACCTCCGCCTCCTGGGTTCAAGCGATTCTCCTGCCTCAGCCTCCCGAGTAGCTGGGACAATAGGCACCTGACAACATGCCCGGCTGATTTTTTATATTTTTAGTAGAGACAGGGTTTCACCGTGTAAGCCAGGATGGTCTCCATCTCCTGACCTTGTGATCCACCCGCCCCGACCTCCCAAAGCACTGGGACTACAGGTGTGAGCCACTGCGCCCAGCCTAAGTATTTTTCTAGCTCCAAGCCCCCACTTTCCTTCTTTTGACCCATGGCAATTCACTTAAGACATGAGATAGGCTGTGTGGCCTGAGGACAGGTGAGCTCTGTGGCTAAACAGAGAACAAGAAGTAGGGACCACTCTCACCTTCTCCCAAACCAAACCAAGTGATGAGATTCTGTGGTTCTGCTGGGTGCCTAAAATTGTGAGGAGGGTCCCCTGATAATACTTACTGTTAGCACAGTAAATAGCAATATCATTGTGGAAATCAACAGTTGAGTACTCACTGTAAGCCAGGCGCTGTGCTAAGTGCTCTTCACGTGTTATCTTACTCAGTCCACAATAACCAGTGTGATGAGGACTCTCATCGCCCCAGGGGTACTGATGAGGAAATGGAGGCTCAGAGAGGAGGAATGACCAGCATCAGTCTGTGAGCCGGCAAGGTCAGCTCTGGCCAGGCCAGCCCAACTCTGGAACCCTGAGTTTAACCTCTAACACACTGAAAATGCTGACACCTGAGTACTAGCAGAAACTGAGTGATGCGGTCCCTCACTTTCCCCACTGAAGGAGGACCACGTGCTGTGAGGCCATGGCCACAGCCCTCCTTTGGGCCCAGCTTCCCCATCTTCTCAGTGGTCCAGTTCCTGTTTGAGAAACCTTTCAGATGCTGGTTCTATAACCCCAGAGACATAGTTTGTCTTTTTTTCCCTGGGGAAAGGCACATCTGGGAGAGGCAGAGCTCAGAACTTCAAAGAAAGCCAGAGGGGCAAAGATGTCCCTCCTGCCTCTTGTGCCAGCACCAGTCTTGGTTTGACTTGGCCAAGAATGTTCCCTGGTCCACCTCTGAAAGTCTGTAGGGATGCTGCCAGCTATTCCTTCTACACTCTGCCTCCTCTGACCCCTGCCAAGAACTGACCCTGAATTCCCAGACTGTAGCTTCATCTCTCCCCAGGGTATCTACACCAGCCTCTTCACTGGTCTCCCTGCTCCCACGCTAGGCCTTACCTGCAATGCAGCCTTGTCATTTTAAACAAAAATCACAAGGTCTCTTTAGTTCTTAAAGCCCTCCATGGGTTCTCATCACAGAACACAGCTCGAGCTGCTCATCCCAGCCCCCCAGGCCCTGTGTGCTTTGATCCCCAAGCTGCCCTGGGCTCTGGCCACAACATCCTTCCAACAGGGCCCAGAACAGTCCAGGTTCTTCTTCACCTCGAGGTCCTTGCTCTTGTACTTCCCTGCCTTTTTCCTTCCTCTCCTTCAGTTCAAAAATCACACCTTTCCCAGTTCTCCTGGGTACCTTCTTCCCTGCAGACATTCACGCCAGTGATGCTGTTCATTTCCCTGTAATGTGCGGTTAGATATTTGAATGCTTCTAATGTACTGTCCATTGGAGGAGTGACAGCTGCAAAATTGCAGACTGGGAAACTCCAAGCTGTCATTCACCCCATGGAAGCATCAAGAAAAAAAACAGAGACTGGCTTAGAACTAACACAGGAGCTCTGGAAAACAGTCTAAGGTTTACAGCACCCAGGTGAACCCCTAATCAAGAAAAAGCCACCTTCAAACAGCAGAAAAAGTTTTGTGGCATTTTTACTTCCTTTTCTCCAATCCCCTCCCTGGCACAGCAGCCCATTTTCCTCCCTTGAGCCAGAGGGAGCAAGCCTACCTCCCTGGCAACACTCTAACTGGTCTGAGGCCTGCCTGGAGGACAGCTCTCTGTTTTGTCCAGCTAAAATCTCAGGTAGAGGGAAGCTGAGGGTACTGTTGGTGGAAGCTGCTGGGAGACCTATAGATGCCTGGGGCAAGACATTATGGGTGGACACATACAATATACCATCTATGGCCCTAAGGAGAAGCTGGGTGCTGAGGTAAGATTCTTTGAAAAAATAAGACATTCAAAAGCAGCGGTATATATGGAGGAACTGAGAAAGCCACATTCAGGAACAGGCAAGATTAATTCTCAGAAATGACCTGAGAGACCTGAAGCTTTCACCCTAGTGAAGGACTGTGTAACACAGAGCCAGTTTGCAAAGACTGGGAGAGGCAGCTATTTTTTCAAATGTCCAGTTTTCAACAACAACAAAAATATAACAAAGAAGTAGAAAACATGGCTCATTCAAAGGAATAAAATAAATTGACAGGAACTATCCCCAAGGAAGATCAGACATTGGATTTACTAGATAAAGACTTTGAAATAACTGTCTGAAAAATGCTCAAAGAGCTAAAGATAACCACAGACAAATAACTGAAGGAAATCGGAAAAATGATGTATGAACAAAATTATAATATCAACAAAGACACAGAGATTATACAAAGGAAGCAAATATAAATTATGGAGCTCAAAAATGAAATAACTGAAATGAAAAATTTACTAGAAGAACTCAACAGCAGATTTGAGAGAAAACAAATAACAAAATTGCAAAAGTAAGTCCTACTTACCGGTAATTAGTTTACATGTAAATGGATTAAATTCACCAATCAAAAGACATAAAGTGGCAGGATGATTTTTTTAAGATATCCAACTCTATGCTGTCTACAAAAGACTCATTTTAGATACAAATAGGTTGGATGTGAAAAGATGAAAAATGGTATTTCATACAAATAGTAACCAAATGAGATCTGAGATGGCTATACGAATGCCATATAAAATAGACTTTAAGTGAAATATGTTTACAATAGACAAAGAACATTATATACTGATAAAAGTGTCAATTCACCAAGAAGATGCAACAATTACATACATATATGCACCAAATGTATTCTAATGGATTATTCACCCTACTCCCCAAACATTATTCCATGAGAGCAAGAACTGGATCTGACTTGCTCACTGCTTTGCTTTCACACCAAGCATTTATGACTAGTACACATTTGCTGAATTCCCACTAACCCCACTAGGTGACCACAGGGAAAGTGGACAGGTAGGGTCTGGGAATTGTCACCAAGCTTCAGGCAGGAGCTTGAAGCTTGAAGCCTCAGGCAGGAGCTTGAAACTGACCATCCTCAGCTCTCCCAGCTGTCACCTCCAGAAATTTGAGATCCTGTCCTTGCCATCCATGGGCCAACCATGAAGATAGGAGTGAAGGTGCTTAGGAATTGTGATCAACTCTAGTCTCCCCAGCCAAGCACTTCAGGACTTATGGCTGCATATCAGGGAATCCAGGGGATAAAGGGAGGCAGGTGGGTACACAATTGGAGGTTGTCCAGTCTAAACGGCTGGTGTTACCTATGAGGACTCTGAGGCTCAGAAAGGGCAGAGAACCAGCTGAAGGTCACACAACAAGCTAACGGCAGAGCTAGTATTCAGATCAAAGACTGCCGACTGCCCACCACCTGCTGTTTCTCAACGTTGCCTTGGTGACTGCCTGTAGCATGCAATTTCTCTAAGTTATCCCTTCCCCCTCCATTTCCCCTTTCATTTTTCCTTTTCTTCATGATATTTTTTGTTCTCTAACCCTATACCACACCAGCCCTCTCATGGCCTTTGCTAGATTTATGAGAGACCATCTCATTTGACCCTACAGTGACCCTGTGAAAGAAGTGCCTTTTAAAGCCCCATTTTCCAGATGAGATAACTGAAGCCCTGAGATGAAAGAGGTCAGCCAGTGATGCCACGTGCACCTAGAACCCTCCCAACTTCTTTACTCCAGGTTTCAAGGCCTTGTCTGTCCTCAGAAGTATCAAGAGATTTGTTTAAGCAAAAAACAACATGCCCACTATAAGCTTCTTAAGAAAGCCTTTTTCCAACCACCAAGACCCCTGACTGTCTTTCTCCTGTGGATTTCCCCTTTCATCTCAGGATGTCCATGAGGTGGGAATGTTACCCTCCAAGCTATAGCACGGAGGAAGGCTGCGGTCCAGATCGCACACTGGAGGCATTAGGGTGGGTGTGGGGTGTGCCCAGTTCTAGACAACTTCAACCTCAACAAGCTCAGTGCATGTGCCACTTGATAAGTGCTGAGCTGCATGCTTTGCAGGTGTTATCTAAGTTTATGTCCATCGTGCTTAATAAGGTCAAAACCCTTATTTTATTTTGCAGTGGAGGACAGAGGTTCAGAAGGCAAAGTGGGTCGCACAGGAGCACTGATAGTCATTAGCTGGTCTGCTGGGCCTTGTTCCTAACCCCTTCCTTGTCTTAGATCACAGACACAGGGTCTATGGGTGGTGGTGCATGCAAGCCCTGAAGATGTGCAGAAGGATCAGAGCTTGTGTAAATATGTGGATTTTTCCAGGTTGCCTTGGCATTACTCTTTTTTTCTTCCAGGGGGTGAGGGGCAGGGAGAATTAAGGTGGAAGGTCCAGAATGTTTTTGCTGAAACCTTCTGAAGTGCCCTCATCCACATAGAGGAGGAGGAAAACCGAGAGATGGGCAAGGATCCAGCCAAAGTCTGGAGGCAAACACCAGGGCAAAGACCAGCAGTTCGGCCCATCAGTCAGGGGTGATGGCCTAGGACTGTGGTCAGCCACGGGGTCTGGAGAAAACTGGTGGGGATAGATGGAGAAGTGTTTCGAGAAGAAAGAAAGAGACTCTGATTCACCCCCGTTTCCAGGACGGAGCCACTGTGCCTTTAGGGAAGAGTGAGCAGCTGGCTGGAGTTTCTCTCACCCTGGTCACTTGATCCTCTTACTTTTCCTGTCAGTGAGGAAGCTGTTTACTCCCAGAAAGTCATTCATTCCCTGATAAGATCAATCTCATTGTTAAGCAGAATTTTCACTTCCTGTCCGGGAGGAGGCCTAGGGCAAATGTCCAGCGTTCAGAGCCCCACCAACAGTCAACATGAGAGAGGGCCTAGAGGCCACGCTGCCAGCAGCTCCTGATATAAAAATGGGGAAACTGAGGTCCAGAGAGAGGAAGAGCAGGTGAAGGGGTCAGTGTCAGAGCTGAGCCCAAATCCAGGGCCTGCCACCCCTGCTCCACCATTCCCGGGTCAGGCGGTGTTCTGCATGCCATCAAAGCACCCCACAATTTCATGAGCTCCCTTTTGATTTTAAGATTCAACATGCCATTAAAGAAAACTTGCTACCAAAACATTTCAGCACAATATAATATTTGAACGTAACACTAACATACTATTATAACATGACACTCAAATATAATGTTCTAACACAGATTAATATTCTAATTCAACATTTCAGCACAACTCTAACCAATATTCTAATCCCACACTCTGAAGCAACATACCATTCAGACACATAACATTACATAATGTCCTAATGTAATATTATAAGACATTGTACCACACCATTCCAATCTAGGCTGCTAACGCAATATGACATTTCTGTATTATTGGAACACGATTCTAATACAACACGCTAAAATAACTTTCTAAGTTATCACTCTAATATTAAAGATTCTGGAAATTTAAGCCTCTGGAATGTCCATTAGACAAGGTGATGTCATGTCAGTTTGCGATTGGTGAAGCCAGAGCCTTTCCTCGTTCCCGGGGCCCCCAGGACCCAGGTCAGGCAGATCCAGCTGTCTAGCCTTGTAGAGGGAGGGCAGGTCTTTCCCAAGGCGGAGGGCAGGGGCTCCGTGACCTCTGGTGCTACCTGTGTCCTCCAGGCCACATGCTTCTGTGGGCTGTGGGGTTGGGGTAAGGGAGAAGGAGGAAGAGGCCACCCATTCTGGGCTCACTTTGAGAATGATGGGACAGGGAAGGACGATCCTGAAATTCAGATCAGGCGCTTCTTGCCAGTTTCTATTTGGGTTACTAGGGCTAAGGATAAGAGGAAGATAGTTTCCTGAGGCAGTGCTGACTCCTTCAGGCCCGGGGGAAACACAGGATGCCTCTCAATCTTGCCTCCTTCTGTTCTCTCCCTCCCCGCACACCTGCGGCCTTCCAGCTACTCCAGCTGCCTTGCTGTCCATCACATTCTCCATTTCCCATCCCTGGGCCTTCACACCTGCTGTTTCCCTGTGCCTGGACTGCTTTCCCCAGGTTTCCCATGATCCGTCTCCTCACTTTCTTTGCTGCACTTCCTGCTGCAGTATCCCCCGACCCCAAGGTGCCCTCTATGGCTGGGCCATCTTAAACAGCAACCCTATCATGCTGGTCCCTCTTCTTGGTATAGATTTCCTTCACCATATGCACATATCATGGTCTGTGCATTTTGGTGATTTGGTCATTTGTCTCCTTCCCCTAAAACCATGGTTCTCCATGCTGTTGGGCTCTGGGATCACCTGAGTGGCTATTTAAAATCCCAATGCCCCATTACAGAGCTGGCTGCAGCAATGGCTCACTCCTGTAATACCAGAATTTTGGGAGGCTGAGACAGATGGGTCACTTAAGTCCAGGAGTTTGAAACCATCCTGGACAACATGGCAAAACCCTGTCTCTACAAAAAATAACAAAAATTAGCCAGGCATGGTGGCATGCCCCTGTCATCCCAGCTACCCAGGAGGCTGAGGTGGGAGGATTGCCTGAGCCTGGGAGGTCGAGGCTGCAGTGAACCGAGATAGTGCCAATGCACTCACTCCAGCCTGGGCAACAAAGGGAGACTCTGTCTCAAGGGAAAAAAAAAAAAAGAAGAAGAAAAAAAAGAACAAAATAATGCCCAATTGCAGACCAATTGAGTCAAGATAGCTGGGGTGAGGCCCAGGCATCAATCATTTTTAAAGCTCCCCAAGTGATTTCGATGTGACGAAGTCTGAGAGTCCCTGAGCTGGAATGTTAGCTCCCTGAGGCCAGGACCTCTTCTACCTTACTTAACAGCATCTGGCATCAGTGTCTGATGAAGCACAGGTGCTCAATAAGTATCTATCTGTTGAATGAATAAATCATTCAATAAAATCTTTCCATTTAAAAATTTTCCCACATAGCAAACATGTTAAACAGAAGATTTCCAATGAAAAGTGAATTTCCTCCTTTCCTAGCCTAAGTTGTCTTAAAACTCCGAGCAGCATTAACCTGGGGGGCAGGGAGGGGAGGAAAAGGGCATTCCCTGCAGCGGGCACAGCCAGTGCAAAGGCCAGGGGGCATAAGCCTACATCCGTCTATGACCCTCTCAAGTATTTATGCCTCGGAGATTCTCTTTCCTGTCACCTTCCTCAGGATCTATCAGCCTGGGCCATGCATAACCTTACCGGGTGCCCTTCCAGAATGCCCACATCCCCAGAAATTCAGATTCTCTACATTTCCATCAAGCCTCAGTTTCTTCTTCAGTCCTTGGGGATGGTTATCCTGCCTCCAGGGGTAGGGGTAGTTTTCTGAGCATCTAATAAGATAGTAGATACGAAGTGGTAA
This sequence comes from Plecturocebus donacophilus, assembly GCA_004027715.1. Lineage (NCBI taxonomy): Eukaryota > Metazoa > Chordata > Mammalia > Primates > Pitheciidae > Plecturocebus > Plecturocebus donacophilus. The sequence goes on along the minus strand of PVKP010004205.1, from coordinate 91,484 downwards.
ACTGTAAAGATCTGTGCACTTGAGGGTGTGTGCCCTCTCTGTGCCAGGTAGGTGCCTTGTTCCTTAGAGATGCCATTTCATTGAACCTATACCACACCTGGAGGTGAACTATTATTGTACTGTTTTTTGCAGGTTGGGAAACAGAGGCTCAGAGAGGGGGGGTGACTTGCCCAAGGTCACCCAACCTGGAACCAAAGCCAAGTTTTTTTTCATCTCCAAAGGCCATGGACATAGCAGATGTAAGGCCTCTCAGACCCCAAGAACCAGGTCTGTTGGGTTTGAGGTTTCCCAGCCCCAAGAGCATCGCTGACCAGGACAGGGAAGACAGTCTGGTTTCACAATTTATTTTTCACCCCCACCCAATTGTTTACCAAAGGGAGGGGTGGGGCGGCTGGTGGCGGGGAGCCTGGGCCGCCCAGTCACAGAGTGGACTTGTCTGCCTGCCAGCCAATCCAGGCTGCCGGAGCTGGCGTTGGGAAGGCCCTGGCCCCATCTTGCCGGGACACTCTGTCTTTGTCCCTGGACACAAAAGGGGCCTTGTCTTGGCCCAGCAGTGCTGACTCCACATGCTCCCAACTGCCCCAGCCCCTCTGCCACGAGAAAGGCCCACTTTGTCGAGTCAAAAGACTAACTTGTTTCTTTTTCATCAAAACGTGTTGACTGACCTGGTTGATTTATCTTGGGAAAGTGGTGAATGAGGGAGGGGAGAGAGGTGACATAGATAGGCACAGTCCAGAAGGCCATGTATCCTGCCCTGACTTGGGGTGGGCACCCAGCCCTTACCTGAGACAGAGGGATAGCCACATAGTAAATGTAATTTCAGGGGATTAGGACAGTCCTCCAACCTCGCTAGTAGCAGAGATTCCACCATTAGGTATTCATTTCTTTGGCTTTACCCTTTGAAGGCAGCTAAAAATAAAAACTCCCTTTGAATGGGAATGCCCTATTACACACACGAGTGTAAATTACTTTTCCTGAGAAAAGAGGTGAGTCAGGAGAGAGCAAGCAGTGGGTGGGGGGTGGGGGAGGGCACCAGGAACCAGAAGGGGAGCTAGGAGAATGAGGAGGGACTACTCAAAGGGAAAGTGAGATTACGTGAGGGAGGAAACAAAAGCAGACTTCTCTTTGGTAATTTTTCCTCAAATCAGGCCTTCTCCCTCCACATCCACCAGCACCATTGCTTAGTCTCCTTTCCTTCCTTCCTCCCTCCTTCCCTCCCTTCTTCCTTCCTTCCCCTCTCCCTTTTTCCCTCCATCTCTCTTTCCTCCCTCTTTCCCCCCTTCCTCCCTCTCTTCCTCCCTCCCTTTCTCCTTTCCTTCCTTCCTTTCTTCCTTCTTTCTTCCTTACTCCATTCAAGAAATATTTATGGCCAGGCACAGTGATTCATGCCTGTAACCTCAGCATTTTGGGAGGCCAAGGCAGAAGGATCACTTGAGCCCAGGAGTTCTAGACCAGTCTAGCAACATTGTGAGACCCTGTCCCAACAACAAAATAATAATTTTTAAAAAGCTGGGGGCAGTGACCTGCACCTGCAGTCCCAGCTACTCAGGAAGTTGAGGCAGCAGGATCCTTTGAGCCCAGGAGTTCAAGGCTGTAGTGAGCTATGATTGCCCCACTGCACTCCAGGCTGGAGAGTGGTGCAAGACCTTCTCTCATATAAAAGAAAATAAAAAGTAATAAAATAAAATACATTTGTGATATAATAATAAAAGACAGAAAATATTATGATCCACACACTACACTGTTAAAAGAGAGAGAGAGGAATATTTATTGAGCACCTACTCTCTCCCAGGGACTCTTTTAGGCACTGAGGCCATAATGGAATCTCAGACCCCTGTCTTCAGGAAGCATCCACTCTTCCTGGAGCTCTAGGTAACAGACAGTTAAGTGCATGACTAAAGATCATTCTGGCGGAGGTATGTGCTATAAGGAGAAGGGGCAGGGTGTCGGGGCAGAGCAGCTGGGGTGCGGTGGGAGGGCTGGGCTGGCCAGGCTCCCTGAGAAGGGGATTGTGCTGAAACATGAGGGGTAGAAGGGACCAGCCATGGGCATGCAGGGGATAAATGCTCCAGCCAGAGGGAACAACACATACCAGGGCTCTAGGGCAGCAGCAGGGTGGAGACTTCCAGGTACACTGAGGCCAACGGGATTGGCTTCCACCAAGTGCGTGGAGCGGGGACAGCAAGAGGAAGGGATGAGAGTGGCAGGGGCCAGACCCGTAGGGCCTGGTGGTTCCGCGTCGTATCCTCAGGTTTTCATTCTGAACGAGATGGGAAACTACAGGAGTGTGTGAGAAGGTGACGTGATCTAACTTTTATTTTTTCAATGCCCCCCCAGCTGCTGTGCGGATGAAGGAGGCTACTGCAGCCATCCAGGTGAGAGCTGTCAGCCACCGATGACAGCGGAGCAGGGGAGAGTGGGCAGAGCTGAGATTTGTTGTTTAGAGCTAGGACCCTGAATGAATGAATGAATGAATGAATGAACCCCGGAAGTGGGAGCTGGGAAATTTAGGCTCTAGTTCCTGTTCTGCTGCTGAGTTTCAGTGTGGCCCTGAGCAGGTCCCTTTCCCTCTCTGGGCCTCAGTTTCCCCATCATAATGCAAGGCACCAGGAGCCTGGGACAGCTGACGCCAAGGTCTCCTGCAGCATTCCTGAGGCTCTGACGCTCGCAGGGGCGGAGGCCGTGATCCAGTTACTAATCCAGTCAAGCCTGGCTCATCCAAGGGCAGCTGCAGAAACCTGGGGGTGCTACATTGACTCACGCGTGGTCCCTCTGCTGTCAGCAGAAACTGGGACAGCCAGGGGCCTGAGACACACACGCAGGCTGGGAAAGGTTGGCAGGATGCCTCCACGCAGCTGGAGGAAGGGAGCAGGCTGCCAGCACTGGGCTTCCTGAGCCCCTCTGGGGACTGATATGACAGCCACTGCAGCCACCATACCTTCCCCATCGGCCCAAGCTTGGCATGGGGCTGTGCCCAACCTCCGTGGGCTACCAGGAGGCACTGGCAGGAGCACAGGACCCACTGTGTGCCCACTCCATCTTCTCTCTGCTAGGCACTTGATGAAATAGACATTACTACTCCCATCTTATTGATGGGGAAACTGAGGCACAGAAAGTTGTAGGTGGCCAAGCCAGGAATGTCCTACTAAGTTTGACTCATTCTTTCCATTGTTCTACTCTGCCTCCCAAGTATGAAGCAGACGGGTGTGAAAGAGAAAGGAAGGGAAGCTAAATATGTTTTAATAAATATAGAAACTCACACCCTCGTGTTTTATCAGGGCTGAAGACTTTCAAACAAAAGCTTTTTCTTTTTGCAGCCTTTTTACAGTGGCTAAGCCACTTGGCCATTGTTCACAACTCTTTTACTGCTCATTTATTCATTGGCAATTGCAGCAAATATTTATCACGAGCCTTCTACATGCCAGAGACTATGTGAGGAGGGAGACAGGATGAGCAGCAAAAAGTGACTTCTTATCTACAGTCGCTGGCTTATATTGTATCGAGGGTGAGAGAGATATTAACAAAAAATTGGGAAACTGTACAGTCATGTTTAAATCTGCTTTGAGTAAGTTCCTTCCTTCTCTGAGCGTCAGTGTCCTCATTCTAAAACAGGATGGTTAGAGTTCCTTTCTTGTGAGGTTGCAGGAGAGTCTGGTCAGGAGATAAAGGTAAAGGTAATGAGCTATGGCCTGGCCCACAATATGTGCTCATTCAATACTAGTTGTTGCTGTTATCAATTGCTGTGTATAACATGACTTCAGCAGCCCAGCAGGTAATAACTGTGTCAGTGAGGTCCACTGAAAAGCAGACGTCAAGACTGAATTCAACAGACAAGAGATGTATTGAGAGGGGGAGCAGGAGAAGGCAGGTCTGGCACCTGGGGAAGGAGAGGGAGAAGGAAGGCAGATTGTATAGGAAGAGTCTTGAACCGCAGCACAATTCAAAAAAGGTTAAGCCATGCCAGTGGAGTTGCTTGAGCCAAAGTCACTTACTGGAAGAGTTCTGCACCTCTCCAAGTGGGCCTGCCTTAGTATTCCTGCCATGCTCGGTGGTGGGCTGAGAGCAGCCCACAGGAAATGTAGGCTCAGCATAGACGCGGCAACACATCCCAAGGGGCAGCAGCTGGAGCCATCAGTCAATCACGCTGAGCACTGCACACTCACAGCTGCTGCAGTAACCAGACTTGGCCCTGGGGCCACAGACTTCGCAAACCCTGCACAGGCCATCAAAATGAGTTCATGCAGCGTCCTGTGCCCTCAGTGTGAGAAATGAAGCAGCCGGGGCATCTATGGGGAGAGTACTTGGCCAGCACCGAAAGGTGCGTACCTTGGTCAAGTTTTAGATTGTGCAAGATGGAAAATACGATGGAATCCAGACCAATGGGAGCCCACTTGGACCCGGCACTGCTGATGCCAGGAAGGGAGGAGTTGGGACTATGGTTCTATCAGTAATCCAAAAATCTACTCGGTAGATAGCTGCCAAGAGCCCGCGCTGTTCAGGGGCAATGAACTTTCCCCTGAGGAAAGGAGAAAGGGGCTCCAGCACCATTCGAGGAGCAGTCCTGGGGCGCGGGACCCCCAACCCCCTACCGGAAGGTTTTGGGGTTTCTATGGAATCTGCTCCTCTCAGTGTGGGAAGGGGAATTCTCACTCATTTAGTCCAACCCTCTCGTTATGCAGATGGGGAAACCGAGACCCGAATGGGAACAGGAGCTGCACAAAGTCCTCTAAGAGTCACTGGCTGAATTGAGGCTCCAGCCAGGATTTCCAGCTCCCGGGCCAGGGCTGGGCCCTCTGCGGGCAACCCCCCAGCATCTGTCAAGGGTCTACTATGGGGAAGTGGGAGGAAGGCCAAGAAGAGACTGATTTCCAGAGGGAGGGGAGGCTCAGAGGGCGGACAGGGAGCTCCAAAAAGGATGGGGAGACTCAGAAAGGAGGCTGAGGTCTGAGGGGGACATGAGAGCCTGGGGAGCAGACAGAAGCCCCGGCAGAGGGACGGGGGGTCAGAAGCATATGTTCAAGGGTTGGGATCAAGCTGTGAGGGCCCACAGTGCCCCAGGCAGCCTGGCAGCCCTGGAAGGCAGCAGCTTCCTCTTCCCTTGGCAGGTCCCCACTTCACACCCCTCCATGGCCACGCGCAGGGGGAGGGACTGACACTCTCAGGCATTAGTCAGCTCGTGGCATTTAAAAAAAGAAGGCTCGAGGGCACTTGTGAGGAACGTCTCTTCCAGCTTCGAGCACCAATGGGCTGCCACCTTCCCTCCTTTCGCACCACTGGGCAAGGACGGGGGAATCGGGCACAGGGCGGAGGGCCCAGAAGCTGGGACCCCTACCCCCCACGAGGGCTTCCTTCCACTTCCCGGCTCAGGATGATGATGATAATAGATCAGCAGTACCATTAGTAGTAGCATTTGTGATGTAGCATAGTAGCAGTGCTGACACATGCTTGCCACTGGCCCAGGCACGTGGGGAGGCTTCTGACCCTGAACTTGCCCTGGGTCCATTCACCTCCAGATGCCCCGTCTGGGGCCATGCAGAGGGCATCCCCTGCAACAGCCTGGTCAGCAAGGGACCCACGTGCAGGCACAAGCTACAAGGGAGCTCCGAGGGCCCCCACTTCAGCCACCACCTCCCACTTCACAGATAGGAACATTGGGGCTCTTCGAGGGCAGTAATCGTCCAATGTCATGTGGCAAACGGCCCAGATTTCCTGTCCCCAGGCCAGGGCTCATTCCGATAAGCCAACTGGTCAGGCACCCAGGTTCAAATGTGGGCTTTGCACTCCTTGCTGTGTGACCTTGGGCAAGTGTCACTGCCTCTCTGTGCTTCATCTAAAAATAGGGATAAAAATACCTACCTAAAGTGAGGATTAGAACATAAGGCAAGCAATCTGGAATCTCTTTTTGACTGCTGCATGCATGGTCAAAAGAGCTTAAAGAGCTTAAAAAGCCTGACCCCCAGCAAAAGTGTAGCCAGTGATGGTTAACATGAGTGAGTGCTGGTCCTGCCAGGCACACGTGAAGATTCGTGTCATCCTCAGCAATCCCACGAAGTAGGTATTTCTGAATCCCATCTTCCACACAAAGAAATTTAAATGAGATACCCAAGGCCACAGAGCTGGAAACCGGTAGCACCAGAAGCTGAATTCGGGCAGGCAAGCACTGTGCTAAGTGCGTTACACAAATGCAATGTTCACTCATTCATTCGTGGAACAAGCACTAAGCACCTACCATACACCAGGCACCGCTTTAGATATCATGCATACAGCAGTCAAAAAGAGAGTCAGGATGCCTGCCTTATCTTCTGTTTCTCAACTGAGGTGGGTATTCGTATGTCTGTTTTTAGATGAAGCACAGAGAGGCAGTGTCACTTGCCCAAGGTCACACAGCAAGGAGTGCCAAGCTCACATTTGAACCTGAGCCTAGCTGATGCCTCGCTTTCTGCCCTGAGGGACCCCTTTCAGCAATATCCCCAGAAAGGACTGAACCAGAGGTAACTGCACTGAGGTCTGTCCAGGGTTCAAGCCCTTTCAGAGCCCCGGAACACTCCATCCCACACATCCTCTGCCTTATTTCCCAAGGGGCAAATGGTATCAGGCCCCACCCTCTCCAAGCTGTCTTGAGGATTCCTTCCTTGTTTCCTAACACTAATTGAGATGCCTCCTGACATTGTACAGACACCACAGTTTAGGAAACCCCTCCTCCTCTCCTGGAAGTAGTTTTGTTTCAGTCTGGAGAAGAGAAAACCCAGGGGTCTCAGAGGTGAAATGATTCAACTAAGGCAGTGACTCAATCAGAATTCAAGCCCAGACATGTGTGCCTCAAAGCTGTAGCCGTCAGGGTCTCAGCAGGAGCAGATGGCACCCTCCAGGTGGGTCATTTGATTGGATTTTTTTTTTTTTTTTGAGACAGAGTTTTGCTCTTGTTGCCCAGGCTGGAGTGCAGTGGCATGATCTCGTCTCAATGCAACCTCCACCTCCCAGTTTCAAGCAATTCTCCTGCCTCAGCCTCCCAAGTAGCTGGGATTACAGGCATGTGCCACCATGCCCAGGTAATTTTGTATTTTTAGTAGAGACGGGGTTTCTCCATGTTGGTCAGGCTGGTCTCGAACTCCTGATCTCAGATGATCCACCCGCCTTGGCCTCCCAAAATGTTGGGATTACAGGCATGAGCCACCGCACACAGCTTGATTTGATTTTAATAAAGGGATCACTTAGGAGGGATAATAAGAGTATAGCAAACCACAAAGGATAAGGTAGTACCCTCACACCAGAGCTGGTGCAAGTCAAACTGTTACAGGCCCAAAGGGTGAAAGGAGGGAGAAGGGAGAAGTTGCTGTCACCAGGAGACAAAGAGAGAGCCCCTAGTAGGAGATGTGGCTGTCCACTGGAGGACACAGGCAGCTTGAGGGGATCTTAAAGGTAGACAACTGGGGAATAAATACACCAGCCTCACTATCCTCTCTCTTCCCAGATCCTACCAGTGCTCCCAATGGGCCAGACTCAATGGAAAGCCAGACAACAAGGGTTCCCTTGATGGACACAGTCCCTGCAGGCCAACCACTCAGGACCGAGAGCAAGGAGATGGGTGTGAAGAGGATCTGGGAGGAAAACCACAAGATCTCCAGCCAAAGTCAGATCCTGCCTTGTGTTTGCATAGGCACAGTAGGTTCCTTTGTCTATGCCAGCAAGGTCACGTGGAAGGTACAATCATCACCACGGCTAGTTCATGCTGCAGGAACAAACAACTCCCAAGTCTCAAGACTTCAAACCGGTTGGCAAACTATAGCCTGCAAGCTGGCCACTCATCTTGTAAATAAAGTTTCATCAAGACACAGCCACAGCCGCCCATTTACGTACTGTCTGTGCCTGTTTTCCTGCTCCAACAGCAGAGTTGAGTAGCTGCGACAAGCCTAAAATACTCATTCTCTGGCCAAGAACATTTGCCAACCCTTGGCTTAAAAAGCACAGGTTTGCTTCTTACTCCAGTTCCATGTCCATCTCCAGTTGGCAGGGCGTCTCCTCCATAATGTCCACAGTCAGGGGCCCAGGCTGGCAAGCCCGCCCCTGAAGAACCCACCAGTCTCCCTGGCAGGGGATGCAGATGCCAAACTACCCACCAGCTCTTGAGGTTCCCACCAAGAAGAGGCACACTTCACTTCTGCTCACAGATCTCGGCAGAAATCACGTGCCAAGACCGGGGCTAACTTCAAGAGGGCTGGAAAGTACAGCCCCTCCACGCACGCCACATGAGGAGACCCAGAAATGGACCCAGATGGCAGATCGCACTCCTGACAACTGCAGCATGTGGACACGGCAAATGGTTGTAAAATAAAGGAATGAGGACGCTGCTGGGTCTTGCAGCAAGCTTCTCCAGAATGCCTCCTGTGCACAGGGCTCGGGGAAGCCAGTCAGGATTTCAGCCGCAGGTAGAGAAACTGGAGAGAATGCATGTCACACGCAGGCTCGGCCGCTACCCTTTTTATTGGCTTCCGTGGAAACAGAGGCAGAAACCAGAGGATCCCTGGGAGCTCTAGCCACGTCCACCTCCTATCTTCTGGGGACAGACTTCTGAGGGCTCCCTTCTCTCTCCATCAGGGTCCAGAAATTCTCCAAGGACCGAAGAGGCTTTGGCTCGATTTCTGGCTCTATGACCAGTCACCTCCCAGCTGTGAGCCTCCACTTCCCCAGCTGCAACAATCTGTGGGTCTCAAGGTGAGGTCCCGGGATGGGCGGCATCAGCGTCACCTGGAAGCTGATTATAAATGCACATTCCTAGGCCCCAGCCCAGATCTACTGAATGGGAAACTCTGGTGAAGGATCCCAGAAATCTGGGCTTTAACAAATGTCTCAGGTGATTCTGATGCTTGAGAAATACAATCAGGCACAAACGAATTGAGATGTGCAAAGCCCGGACGCACGTAGCTTTTCCAGCCGCCTTCCCCACCTGCATAAATGACAACTCCATTCTGGTTTAAGCCAAAAACCTGGAGCCATGCTAGAGGGTTCTCAGACCCTAATCCTGTGGCTTAGCCTTTAGAATATTTTCAAATCTGGGCCTCCTGCTCTACCTCCTCCACTCTGCCTGGCCCTAGCCTCTGCCATCTGACACCCACATACTACAGTGCTTTCTAACCACCCCCCCTTCCTTTGAGCCCTGTAGTACATCCTCACTCCAGCAGCCAGAGGATGCTCTTAAAAACTAAATCAGATGATTCCACGCCTCTGCTCAGAGCCTCCATGGCTTCCATCTCACTCAGAAGAAAATCTGGCAGAGCCGTCCTTGGTCTGATTCCCAGTGACCCCTCCACCTCCCCGACGCCCTCCCGCCCGCTCGCTGTCTCCAGCCGCACTGACCTGTTCTCTGTTCCTCCAACATGCCAGGCACGCTCACACCTCTGGGCCTTTGCTCCCACTGTTTCCTCTGCCAGAAACCCTTCTCTAGCGATCCCCACACGAACCAAGTCCTCACCTCCTTCAGATCACCGTTCAAATGTCACCTCCTCAGAGAAGCCTTCTCCGACCCCGCCGCCGTGCACTGCCCCTCCTCCAGCTCTGTTTTTCTCCATAGCCCTCACCACCACCTGACACACATCTTTGTTGTTTCTGTTTATACTCTGCCTCCCCTCATGAGGGTATGAGGGCCGCAAAGCCAGGCACCACCTGCATTGTTCACTGCCATGTGCCTCCCAATGCCTGAATATGCCTGGCATGGAGAAAGCCCTGGGTAAATATTTGTTGAGTGTACAAATGGATAGGTAGGCAGGTAGGTAGCTAGATGGATGGACAGACAGAGAATTACGTGTTCCCCGGGCCTTGCTGTGATCAGCCCAAGGCAGCCCCCATGGGCACTCCCAAGAGTTACACCACAGAAAGACTCCAGGGTTGAAGGCCTTGTATGCTGCTCTGGGACCAGCAGTCTGGGTTCAGGTCTCTTGGATGGGATGCAAGTCTCTTGAATTGACCTGGACCTCTTTGATCCTCAATTTTCTTATCTCTAAAGTGGGGATGATGTGATCATGTGTATCGTGTGCCTTAACCCTATAGGACTGCAGCGAGGACTACACAACGTGTGTATGAAGAGTGCACAGTGTGCAGGACCACAATGAGTGCTCAGTCCGCGACACCTGGGAATCACTGCGGCCGCTATTGTTTTGCTTTCTTCAATTTTGCCAATGGCCCAGAGTACTCGGGCAGCCAGAGGGCTTACTGGGAGCATAACTGGCTCCAAAGAATTGGGTTTAAATCCTTGCAGCCACCATCTCGCTATGTGACTCTGTGCAAGTCACGGCCCTCTGTGGTCCTCAGTTTCTCCCTCTGAGCAATGGGAGAGGGGTACTGATGGAGGTTGCGTTGTGATCCCTGCAGACAGATCCCCAGGTCCTTCCGGAGGACCAAGCCCACTCTCGCCAGGCCCTCTCCTCCTCGTGGTTGCACCAGGGAGGCCCTGGGGCTGAGGAGGTGGCTGGGACTCACGCAGACTCTTCTCCTCGCCTCACTGACTCTGCAGGGAGGGAAGAGAGAGGCAGGACTGGCTGTGGCTGAAAGCTCCCCAACTCCAGGTCTAAACCAGAGTTCTCCCTCCGGTTTCTATGATTTGAGTGAGTCACTTAACCTCTTGTGCCTTAGCATCCTCATCTGTAAAATGGGAATAATTATCACTTGTGAGGATAAAATAAACTGCTACGTGTAAAGTGTTTAGACCAGTGCTTGGCACAGAGTTATCACTATTATTATAATAGCTGCTATTATTTCTAACAACCACAGCTGGTCTCTGGACCAGGCACCATCATAAGTTTTTATAAACTTTGATGTAATTTTTACAAATACTCTATGCCATTTTTGTCTCCATTTGAGAGGTGAACGAGTTTGGCTCAGAGACTGAAACCATTTGTCCAGGGTCACAGAGCTTGCAGGTGGAGCTGGGTTTGAATCCAGTGTTCTCTTGAGCCTGGTTCTTTCTGCTCACCACGCTGCTTTCCCTTAGCTCTCTGATTTGCTGACAGGGAGTCAGAGGGTTACAGAGCTCACCCCCAGGCCTCAGTCCTGCTGGGCCCTTTCACCCAAAGCATTTCTGGATCCCTGCAACATCGTACCTAGAGGCAGAACTAGAGGGCCATGCCTACTCCCATTCACAAAGAGGCTACTCCGTGCGAGGGGCAGAGCAGAACCCGGCCCGGCTGCCAGCAGGTGCCCGGCCAGGTCTCCAAGGGAAGTGGCCCCAGCAGCCCCCGGGCAGCCAGCCCCTCCCTCAGCCCGGCAGCCCCCGCTCCTCCTCCCATCCCCCTACTTTATGACCTGTTTTATGAGCGGGAGGCCTGGCAGCTTCCATGTTGCCATGGGAACCAGCCCAGTGCAGGCTCCTGGCAGCTCGATCAGGGATTGGCAATTTTAAGTCAGGAGCCAATCCCGGGGCTAGCAAGGGTTTCCACGGGTTGGGGTCTGTGGGCCCCAGGGGTGCACGGTGCCTGCCTGCCTCTCTCCTCTGCTCCAGCTCCCCAGGTGCCTAAAGAACTCAAGGACCCTGCAGCTGAAAGACGACAGGCTGTGAGAGCCCTGGAGGAGCCTGGGGCAGCAGGAAGTGAGGCAGACCACCAAGTGGGGGCTGGGAGAGCTGACAGAGCTGGACTGCGGACACACACGCTCAGGGACACACAGAGGCACTGGGACAGCTGACATGAAGGGCCTCACGATGATATACACAGACTCACACAGAGAAATAGAGATATGCACACTGCAGCCACATACGCATAGCAAGGAAGGGTACCTGCAAACACACAGAGACACACAAATCCATAGGAATGCCTGGGTGCCCAGAGACTCACAGACACACAGACATCCAAAGACACACACACAGGATACTTGGGCACCCAGAGATACATGCAGACACACGCACAGACACCCAGAGGACTCACAGACACATACTGCTCACCCACTCTGCGGCCCAGGTGGCTTGCCAAACCTCTCTGAGACTCAGTCTCATCATCTGTCAAAAGGGCATCACAATCCTAGCTTGTGAGAACAGGGAGGAATAGTGAGGAAAATGACTGTGCATGCTCAGACACCTTCATTCACCCAGCCAGACAATATTATTGAGCACCTACTATGTGCCAGCTGCCTTTGCCAAGCTGAGAAAAGTGAGCTAACAAGGACCTACTCTCAGGAAGCTCACAGTCTCCTTCTGGAGACAATAAATATGGGAACAAAGCAAGTTTTTTTTGTTTTTGTTTTTTTGAGACAGAGCCTCTCACTCTGTCACCAGGCTGGAGTGTAGCAGTGTAATCTCGGCTCACTGCAACCTCAATCTCCCAGGTTCAGGGGATTCTCCTGCCTCAGCCTCCTGAGTAGCTGGGATTACAGGCACGCGCCCCCATGCCTGGCTAATTTTTGTATTTTTGGTAGAGACAGGGTTTCACTGTGTTGGTCAGGCTGGTCTCGAACTGCTGACCTCATGATCTGCCCACCTTGGCCTCCCAAAGTGCTGGGATTACAGGCATGAGCCACTGTACCCAGCCAGCAAGTTTGAATAATGAGACTTACTGTGTAGACAATAAAACAGATAAGAGTGACTCCATGGAGAAACAGGTTAGGGTAGCGAGGGAACACTTCTCTGAGGAGGTGACATTCACCTGAAACAGAAGGAATGTGATGGAACTGGCCAGAAAGTTTAGAAAGAAGAGTGTCCCAGCTAGCAAAAGCAGGAGGTGCAAAGGCACTGTGGTCAGAGCAGGACTCCACATGGCCAAGAAGCCCCAAGGAGATCAGTGTGACCGTAATGGAGGAAGGAGACAGGCAGTGAGTCTGAGAGTAACTGGAGGCCGGAGCAGGCAGGGCCCTGAAGACTGAGTGACAGACTGTGGGTTTTATTCTCCGTAAAATGGGACCCAGGAAAGGGCTTTTATCCAGAATGATCTGCTCAGAATCACATTTTAAGTAGCTCACTTTGGCTCTTGGGAGGAAACTGCCTGGACAGGACGAAACTGGACATGGGAAGCCCAGGGTTGGGGGCTGTTACAGTATCCAGGGAAGGGGTGACTGCAGGCTGGACCAGGGTGATGGCACTGGCTGAGGATGGTCCTTGAAACTGTGCATTCAACACATCTTCACTGAGCTCCTATTCTGTGCCAAGCACTGGGGATGCAGAAGCCAACAAAACAGAAATTCCTGCCTTTGCAGGGCATGCAATCCAGAGGAGAGAGAATGGTAACTGAATATAATCCATGCCAGTGTAAGTGATGACAAGTGCTGTGGGAAATATCACAGCAGGAAAGGGTGTGGATATCAGCCAGGGAAGGGTGGGGCCATTTGTAGCTTTAAACAGGAGAGTTAGGAAAAGTCTCATTGCAAAGGCTACATTTGAGTGAAGATATAAAGGCGGCATGAGAATAAAATCTGGGACCGAGAACTTCAGGCAGAGAAAACAGCAAGTGCAAAGGCCCGGAGGCAGGTCTGCTCCTGGTTTGTTTGAAGAAATGAAGGAGGTCCCTGAGGCTGAGCTGAGTAAGCTGGTGGGGGCGGGACAGATCATGCAGGGAAGGGAGGGAGGGAGGAAGGGGCTGAATAGGTAGAAGAGACTGGGACCTGGATGCCGTAGGAGGGAGGGAAACCATCGAGAGAGGGCCTGGCCCCTTCTCCATCCTGCTCCCTGACCCGAGGAAGCAGCATGTCCCATTCTTCCTTTCATCCCACAAACCTTCATCAGCCAAAAAGTGAAAATTTAAAAAGGGAGGAACTGATCCCAGGAGAGGAAGGGCCTTAAGATTTGCCTGTCCCCAGGTCAGACCCCAGCCCAGGTGGGGTGTGACTTCTGGTGGCTCTGCAGAAACTCTCAGTGCCCTCCTCAGGATGCATTTCTGGGCCTGAGGCTCAGAAAGAGGACCCACAGCCAATAGCAGCCAGTTTCAGCACTCCTAACCCTACCGGGAGGCACCCCCACCCTTAGGCAGGGGTGCCGGGGTGGGCTCCCTAAGCTGCAGGTGAGAAGAATGGTGGCTAACTAGGGTGCTGCCTCGCCATCACTCTCCAGGTCCCAGGGACACCCTGAGTTGGATTTCAGGTTCATTAATGTCTTGGCACGGATGCTCTGGCTGTGAGCTCTCTCCAGCTGCCCAGCCTTGTCTGGCAGGATTAGGGAATAGAAGGGAGGCTCACAGTGCAGTCGTTTACCCCCAGAGTCAGACCCAAGGCAGGCTCAGGGTTCAAAGATGTCCTAGAGGCTCCACCGGCATTGCAGCCCAGTGACCTTGGCTGAGACACCCTCCCTCCCTGAGCCCTGTTATCCCTATCTCTCCAAGGGATCATAGGCCTTTTCCCACCTGACTTTCAGAACTGGGATGAGCCCAAATATAGGATGAAAGTGAACGTGCCCTGAATCATTAAAGAGACAGACAGAACTCCCTGTGCCACCCTGGAGGGATCTGCAGGGTGGGTTGTTACGTAAGACAAGGCACCTTGCAACCACCGCCGCCTGGCTGGCCTCCCAGCTTCTGCCCTTCCCAGGTGGCTGTTCTCCCCTGGTAGCCCCTGTATTCTGTTACATAAAATACCAGGTCAGAGAATTCCCGTGGGACCCGGCAATTCCACTTCTGGCTGTACACCCAAAAGAACTGAGAGTGCGTCTCAAATAAGTATCTGCATACCCATCTTCATGGCAGCATCATTCACAATAGCCGAAAGGAGGAGGCAACCCAAGGCTCTATTGGCAGATGAATGAGTGGGTAAACAAAATGTGGTATAAACACGTAATGGAATATTATTCAGCCTTAAAAAGGAAAGAAATAGTGTCCTTGAGTTTCATCCACGTTGTCCCACGGATGAAACTCAAGGACGTTATGCTAAGTGCAATAAGCCAGACACGAAAAGATAAATACTGCATGATTCCACTTATATGAGGTATATAGAGTAGTCAAATCCATAGCAACAGAGAGTAGAATGGGGCTGGGGGATGGGGGAAATCGTGTTGAATGGGCGCAGAGTTTCGGTTTTGGAAGATGAGACGCTTCTGCATGTGGATGGTGGTCACGGCTGCACACTGAGGGAACGCCCCGAGTGCCACTGAACTGCACACTTAAAAGCAGTTAAAATGGCCAGTGTTATGCTGTGTATATTTTACCAGAATAAAAAAAATTACTCCCAAAAAAACCCCAATGAAACCAAGCCTAGCTCAGTCCTCTCCTCTGCTCTATCTTCCGGAGGCTCTGGTTGTACGCCCCTCACCCTGCATCCCCACGCCACCCCATGAGTTCTGCACCCCACTTTCCTGACCCATCTCCTGCCCCTCCCCTCGCTCGCTCAGCTGTAGCCCCACTGGCCCGTTCACTCTGTTTCTAACCCATTCATTTCCTGCCATGCTTGGGGCCTTGGCACCCACTGTCCTCTCTACCAAGAATCTGCCCCGATATCTGCAGGGCTTGTTCCTCTCCTTCCTCCAGGTCTCAAGTCAAACGTCTTCTCTTCAGAGGTGCTTCCCTGACCCCCTGGACTGAAGGCACCCCCCACAACCCCACTCCTATCCTTCCTTATCCCTTTACCCAAATGCATGTCTTTCATAGCATCCGTTCATATCACCACCTAGAAGAACACTTTAGCTCTGTCTGCTGGTGACTCTTAGAGTGTCAGCTCTAGAGGATAGTAGGCGCTCAGTGAATAGTTATCAGATAAATAGAGGATGGTCTTCTTGATGTATGATGCATACTTATGACACATGTGTTATGTAAATATACGGGAAAGGCCTGGAAACATGGCCACCAGCATACAGTGGTGAACTTCAAAAAAGAGTAGGCAAGGAGGATGGGGAAGTGGCTGTCAAGGGGCCCTTTCAGGGTTCACTCAACTCAGGTGTTGCATGAAACTCTTACCATGCAGATCATAGTTATGTGATTTTTTAAAAAGCACTCTGAGATATATGCTGTCCCATGTAGTGTCTACGGGTGACTCTCCCCAGCCTCCCAACCACCCTGCGAGGGTGTTGTTACTCCTACTCTCCTATGACGTGAAGCTCATTCTCCATTCCCCAGAGTCACTGTGCTCCTGCTGCACCCCAGGCATGGTTCTGGGCTCAAGAGACACCAGCATGAAGAAGGAATCCTGCCTTCAGGGAGCTTACACTTTAGTGGGCCAGATGAACAATAAACAAATAATTAAAACAAGCCTGTGGCGCAGGGAACAGAATGGAGAAATGTACAGAGTGAAGGGGTGGGAGTAGAAAGAGCAAGGGAGGTGAGTCGAGGAGGTTTGCAACTTAACAGCGACACCAGGAAGGCCCTCACGGGGACGGTGACATTTAAGGCCAGAAGGAGGCGGAGTAATGCTCTGATTTGACTCTGTCCCCTAAAGCTCATGTGCTGGAAACATGATACTCAATGCAACAATGTTAGGAGGTGGGACCTCTTAAAGACATGATCAGGTCATGAGGACGCTGCCTTCATGAATGAATGGATGCTGTTATCATGGGAATGGGTTATTGACAGAGTGGGTTCCTAGGCCAGGCATGGTGGCTCACACCTGTAATTTCAGCACTTTGGGAGGCCGAGGCAGGCAAATCACCTGAGATCAGGAGATTAAGACCAGCCTGGCCAACATGGTGAAGCTCTGTCTCTACTAAAAATACAAAAATTAGCCGGGCATGATGGCAGGCACCTATAATCCCAGCTACTCAGGAGGCTGAGGTAGAAGAATCACTTGAGCTCAGGAGGTGGAGGTTGCAGTGAGCTGAGATTGGGCCACTGCATTCCTGCCTGGGTGACAGAGTGAGATATCATCTCCAAAAAAAAAAAGAAGAAAGAAGAAGAAGGGGGGGGGGAGAAAGAAAAGAAGAAGGAAAGAAAGAAAGAAAGAAAGAAAGAAAGAAAGAAAGGAAGGAAAGAAAGAAAGAAAGAAAAGAAAGAAAGAAAGAAAGGAAGGAAGGAAGGAAGGAAGAAAGAAGGAAAGAGAGAAAGAAAGAAAAGGAAGGAAGGAAGGAAGGGTGGGTTTCTAATAAAAGGATGAGTATGATTCCCTCTCTCTCTCTCTTTCTCCAACCCCTTTGCCCCTCCACCTTCTGCCATGGGATGATGCAGCACGAAGACCCTTACCAGATGCAGCCCCTGGATCTTGGACTTTCCAGCCTCCAACTCATGAGCCAAAGAAATTTCCATTCTTTATAAATTACCCATTCTGTGGTATACTGCTATAGCAACATAAAATGGAATTAGCCAGGGATTTGTCCAGGCAAAGGGAAGTGCAGAGGGCGTGAGGTGGGCACATTCCTGGCATACAGGAGCAACGGCCACCATGGCTAGGACATGTTCCCGGGGGAGAGTGGTGGCTTAGAATGGTGAAATCCCTTGCCTCACAAGTAGGAGGGCAGCTGAGAGCAGCATCTTGGGCCTGTCTGACTGTAAAGTCAAGCTTTTAACTGCAAAGGGCCTGACACTCTTTCTAGTGAGGAAAGCCAGAAAGGGTGAGCGTATGTTATTACCAGGCATTACGCCAAGCCCTTTGGGGAACCACATGGGGAAGCCCCCACCCTTCTGGGGTTGCTGCTGCAGCAGGGAGAGGAAGGGAAACTGAGAAGTTAGCTAAGAGCCTGAGCAGATACTATAAGAATCCATCATGATTGCTGTTTTCCGCTTCTCTGTGTGTGTTGGTTGTGGAGGGAGTCTAAGCATGTGTACACACAGCGTGTGAGTTCCTACCTCTGAGTGTGTGTCTGCCTGAGTGCCTATGGCTGCATAGGGGTCTTGAGTCTGCTAGCCGCAAGTTAACAGTGGCTTACTTAGCCCTCCCCATCCGTGTGAATGCAAGTGAGTATGGACATCTTCATCTGGTCTTTGTGTTTACGCATCCCTGGGAAGGTATCCGTGTTCGTCAGGAGGCATGTATCCATGTCTGCATGTCCAAAATGAGTGTGTGTCATGGCGCATGTGTTTCACAGATCTGCACAGCCGTTAAGAGTTCTGTCTCTGTAGACTGACTCCCTGGGTTGGAATCTAGGTCTGCCACATGCTTGGTATGACCTTGGGCAAATTACTCAACCCCCTCTCTGCTTCACTTTCTTTATCAGTAAAATGAGGATATTCATAAAACGCACCTTATAAGGTTGTTGAGAGGGTCAAATAAATGAATCTATGTAAAATGCTTGGACTGGTGCCTGGCACATACAAGCAGCCACGTATGAGCTGCTGTTATGTCAGGGCTCTATCTGCGTGCATGCGTCTGTCTGTGTCTGTCTGGCTGACTGAGCACGCTTGTCTCAGTTGATATGCCTCATAGTATGCAAGTTGTCATGTCAAAGTGCACGCCTTCCCTGTGTCTCTGTGTGCACAACCTTAGTCTTAGCCCTGCATGTGCGGTGCCCAGCCTCCCCTCTGCCTGACAAGAGCAAATGTGGCTGGCTGGGGTGGGGACTGAAGGAAGGGCCAGCAGGAGAGGGCTCCTGCCATCGTCTGGCCAGCTGGACTTTTCACAGCCCAGTGACTTTGTCCCTCTGATCGGCCAAGTGACTAGACAGGCAGGCGAAGGAAGTGCCCCTCTTCCAGGCTGTCCCCAGCCTGTGCCATCTCTATCCCTGATCACAGGGATTGGGTTTACATGCCTGATGCCCCTCAGGATTGGGAGATGCAAGAGAGCAAGGTCAGACCTGAGCCACCTCTATGTCCCCAAGTCATAGCTGTCACTGTTAACGATGGCTAACACTTACTGAGGACTGGCTGAGAGGCAGGCACTGTATTGGTTCTGTATTGATACATGGTCTAACCCACATCAGTTCCCTGAGATAGGTCCTCCCATTGTCCCCACTTTATAGGTTTGGAAACTGAGGCAAAGATAAATGAATTGTTTACTTAAGTCACACAGCTGGTAAGTGGAGAGACCAGAATTTATGCTGATTAAATACATGTTAAGTGACCGAATCACTGAATGAGACACAGAAGAGCAGTGTTTGGGGTGGAGTGCAGAGATGGAGAACAAGGTAGAGAGTGGTTCTGGCAGAGGAAGGGGCCAGCTTGGCTCCCTGCAGGGAAACCCTGGGGATGAGAAGGAAAAAGTGGATGGGGCCAGATGGTAGGGGTCTGGAAGGCCAAGTAGGGAAGCTTGCATCTGAGCTGGCTCTGCTCTTCAGAGACCTGGCCACAGTGAGGTGCCATGGGGACCGGCCACCTGGATCCTTCATTGTGAATAAATTGGTGAACTGAGCCCAGGTCTCTGGAAGAGCTGGTAGCTAGAGGCAGACTAACAGAGTTGGTTAGAACAAAAGCTCTGCTGTCAGTCTGATGTTGGAATCCCAGTGTCCCCACCCCCTGGTCACCTCCTATTATTAAACCTCCACTTTCTCATCCAATTCAACTTGTTAAAAAGGTTAAAGTCATTCATTAGCCCAATGTCTTACACATAGTCCTCAACAAATGATCATCCACTATCAAATGGGGACTTTCAAATAATGGTCATATATAGATTAAAGGATCTAGCAGAAAAGGTGGACAACATGCATAAACAGATGGGAAGTTTAGGAATAGAAAAGAAAACTATGAAAAAGAAAAGAGAGCTGACTGGAAATGCTGGAACCACACTAGAAAAATATAGTATCAGAGAGGAAGAATTCTCTTGATGAGATTAGCAGCAGACTAGACACAGGGAAGGAAAGTGAAACTAGGTGATGGGTCAACAGAAATTCTTCAGACTGCAAAGAGAGAAGGAGAATGAAAATTCACAGTGTAGCTTTCCTAGATTTGTTAAGAAGGTTGAAGGCCAATGTCAGACACATTGTGCTAAGTGGTGCCATTCCTTCAATCATTTAACAGAAGTACATTGAGCTCCTATTATGCACCAGGGTTCACAGTGCTGGAACCTCAATGGTGATCAAAAGGACAAGGCCCCTGCCCTCAGGGAGCACACAACCTAAGGGGAGGAGAGGGTCAGACTCCTAAACAAGTACAATAGATACATAAGTGTGTTAGATGGTGTACTAGTCTGTTCTCATGCTGTTAATAAAGACATACCTGAGACTGGGTCATTTATAAAGAAAAGAGGTTTAATTGGCTCACATTTCCACATGGCTGGGGAGGCCTCACAATCATGGCAGAAGGTGCATGTGGAGCAAAGTCACATCTTACATGGCAGCAGGCAAGACATCTTATGTAGGGGAGCTCCCTTACATAAGACAAGCAAAAGCGAAGCTACTCACCTGGCCGCTCCTGCCAGCAGAATTTTGTTGCCCTTGTTGGGTGGCTGGTGGCCAAGGTCCATCTCCCAGAGCCCAGCCCTGTAGGGTCCTCACCCCGCAGGCAGTCCAGGGCAGCTGCAGGCTCAGAGTTGCTCTGAGCAGCCCCCAGCTCCATAGCTGCAAGGCTCTAGTTGTTGGTTTACTCAGAGGCAGCAGATTCATCTGGAGAAGCTGGTCCCTGCAGCCCCAAGTGCCCTCATCCTGCTCCCTAAACACTCATGGAGAGGGGAGGCAGGCAACCTCCTCAACACACCTCGACTCATGCCTGATTCCTGCCCCCTCTGCACTTCTCCACAGCACTGCCCCCTCTGGCCCCTGCCTTCCACCTGACGGCTGTCATGGTCTCCTGCTGGCACACCTGCATCCATCCGACCCTCTCCCATCCACCTCAGTAAGAGCAGGAGGGGGCCTTTCTGAAGAATGTGACACTGTCACTCAGCGAGTGCTTACAACTCCACCATAGCTCCCCTGCCCTGCCCAGGGATAACATCTAGAAGGTTACTAGTGGCCTTCAAGGCCCTGTGTGATCTGGTCCCACTCTTCATGGCCTTCTTGTCATGAAGGCCCCGCCCCCTCACAGTACCTGCCAGCTGTACAAAACCGAGCCTGAAGCCCCCCTGCAGAGCTTTGCACACTTGCTCCTCCAGGTTGCTCTTGCATGGAATCCTCTTCCTGCCCTTCTCCAGCTGGCAAACTCCCATTCGTCTGTCAATGCTCTCTTCTCCAGATGGCTGGAACTCCCCCCAGTCTGGACTCCCTGGTGGCCCCCACAGCTCCCTGTGCTCCCCCTCGTTATCCAGCTGCACTATATTACAAGGATAAGGACAACACACTGGCAGGTATGCCCCGCCACCAGTGTCCATGGCAGACATCACTAAACAATCAGGGCATTCTTCCCCACTGCGCCTGGATATGGCTCATTGAGCATTCTAGAGCTCATGATAATCAGAAAGAGGTCAGATGTGGTGACTCACACCTGTAATCCCATCACTTGGGAGGCCAAGGTTGGTGGATCACCTGAGGTCAGGAGTTCGAGACCAGCCTAGCCAACATGGCAAAACCCCATTTCTACTAAAAAAGAAAAAGAAAAAATTAGCCAGGCGTGGTGTTGGGCACCTGTAATCCCAGCTACTCAGGAGGTTGAGGCAGGAGAATTGCTTGAATCAGGGAGGCAGAGGTTATGGTGAGCAGAGATCGCGCCACTGCAAGACTGTCTCAAACTAAATAAATAAACAAAAATAATAAAATAATCAGAAAGAGGTGGAAAGACCAGTCAAAACGGATTTTTTCATCCCCAATTGCCTATCAATTACATGCAACTCCTCTCTCTCTCTCTCTCCCCTTGCCTTTAGTCCATGGCTTCCTGGATGGCAGAGTTTCTTTCTCCAGGACAACACAGAGGGCCTGGCACTGAGTAGGTGCTTATAAATCCAGCCCTGACACCTGGGAGACATCTGGGAAGAATGTCACTGACAACTTGGCCCTATTGCCACATGTCACTGATGTGAAAACTGAGGTCCCGAGAGAAGGCATCTGCCCGAGCCAGAGGCAGAGCCGTTCAGGACCAGAACCTGATAACCAGCCCATCCTCCTCCCCTGCCTCGCCCCTCCCCATCCCGCTGTCCCCACCCCTTGCCCCTTCCGCCACCCAGCTGATGCTGTCTAGGCTACTAGGAGCTCCTCGCAATTTCCTTTGTGGCCAGTTGTAATTAGCATTCTTTCCTGGTCTATTTGATGCAATGTGTCCCTCAGGAGGAAATGCAGAGACCACTGGGGAGATGTTCCAGGAACCGAAACCTTTGCCTTCCTTCTAGATTTGCTTCCTAACTCTGTCTACATTAACAGTATGTCTAATCTCAAGTCAAAAACGTAAGGTTTATAGGGTAGGGGCTAGGCTTGTCAGCATTTCCCAGTGATGTCTCTTGTCCCACGATAAAAGGATTCTGCGGACAGTCTGTTCTGGAAATGCTACATGATTTCCCCCTCTTGAAGCTTCACATTACACATTTGCATGTAAAATAATCTAAAGGAAGCAAAAAAGAGTTTGTCAAACTTTGCTTAATCCAGTTCTTCAAACTTATTTAACCACATAACCCTTTTTCTCAAAGTTCCTGTTTGCCTCTCTGTCAGTTGTCATTCTTTTAGTTGCATCAGAAACCTCAGTCAAGCTGGTTTATGCAACTGGAAGAGTACGTTAGCTTTTGTGACTGAAAGTCTAGAAAACACGAGGGTCTCAGGTAGAGTTCGATCGAGGCCTTGGCACCATCTCTTGGGAATTCCCTTGTGTCTCTATTTCTCCTTCTGTATACTTGTAAGCTTCATCCTCAGCTGGGCTTACCCCATAAGAACAAAATGGCTGCAGCAGTTCTGGGCATCATATGCAAGTATCCCACTGCACACACAAAAAGGAGTCTTCTCTTTGCACAGTGGGATGTCCTGGCTCTATTTAGACCATGTGCTCATCCCTCAGCCAATCACTGGGCAAGAGAAATGGGCATCAGCCAATGAGAGCTTACCCCTGGGATGAAATCATAATATCTTCCACAAAGCCTACGACAATGTCCTCTTTCTGGTGACACACATCCCAGTCATCTCAGCTATCCCATCCCATTCTTTGCTAAGGAAACTGATTTGTGCCCACGGCACTGGTGAGCCACTGATCTCAAAGACAGTAGGCCCCTAATGTGAGCTCTGGGGGTGAATCTTGATTGGTCCAAAGGCCTTGGTAACCTTATTTCTCTTCACCAGTGATTGGTTCAGGGATGGCCATAGGACTTGGTTCTAGCTAACGAGATGTAAGCATCTCACGGTGGGGCTTTTGCCTTCCTGGTGCAAAAAAATAGACTTAGATGGCATGTTCCTTTGCTCCTTTACCTTTCCTTCTTCTTCACACCTGGAATGAGGATTTGATACCTGGAGGTATGGCAGCCATCTTAGGACCATGAGGCAAAAACTTCAAGAATAAATGCCACAGTCCCAGAGATTACAGAACAGAAAGATGGAGCCTAAAGGCTAGCCTAAAGACAACATGGTTGGGCAACTGTGCATAGCTGGGACTGCTATCTCTTGACTTCTTATTATGAAAAAGTGGATTGGAAATGCGTATTTCTATGAGCCAAAGACATTCCTAACTGACACAAAGCTAAGTCACTTTTTTGTAAACTAGGACTTGTGAGAGCCTTGACACACAGCCTTAAAGACACAGCTTGAGTTGCTTTGAATTCCAGATACTTTCATAAACAACTTCTACTCAGGGATGTTATAGGAAAGCAGATTGTCCAAGCCTTTGCACCTACTCCAGCAAAGAGTTGAGTGCTCCCTGTGTGAGAGGGGCACCAGGAGTCATGGGCCAGCAGGCTGGGAGCCACTGCCCCATCAGATCCCATGGCGGAGTGTCCAGGTTGCTCTGAAGTGTGTAGAGGAAGCTATGACAGCGCCAACTCAAAAGCACATTCTTGAATTCAGATACTGATTGAGACGCAGCAAAATCTATCCAGAGCCTTAAACTTGTCTCACTCTTCTTATATCCTACTAATCTTACTTCTGAGCTCTCTTCTGAGAAAATGACCAAAAATAAATGGAGAAAAAGCCAGGAACATGATTTTCATTACAGCTACATTTACAGTACCCTCCTCATCCTACCCCAGCCCCACCAAAAAAACTGGACAAATCTCAATGTCCTATTACAGAGGACGGATTTTAAAACTATGTGTTTGGTAGAATATTACATGATCATGAAAAATGATGTTTGCAAATTTATAATATTATAGCACAGGGAGAAAGCCAGCTGTAGCATTTTATATATATAATATATAATCTCGATTATAGAAAAATTGCATGGGGAAAAATAAACCATGAAATAAAGACACTAACATGGTAATAGTGATTATGCTTGGTTATAGTTATTATGAGTAATTTGTTGGGGAATCTTTCCTGCTGTTTTACATTTTCCATTTTACCTATATGTTCCACGTTTGTAAGCATAAAAAATAAAATTGGCTCTTCTTTTTAAAGCTTCCAGGACCCTCCAATTTGTGAGATCATTGCTGCTGTCTCTCCTCCAATAAAGCAGGTAATCAAGGGCTGCCCAGAGCTGGTGACCCCATTCTGCCCCAGGCCAAAATAAAAACAGCTTCCAATTCCAGCATATTTGATTAACAGCTTGAAATTCTTTCAAGAGGCAAAATGAATGGTAGGGAAAGGGGAAGATCAACACCCTATTTTTAAATGGTGACGTGAGCTTGCAGGAACTAAAGGCAAAAAGAGGTACATACAATTCCGGGCCTTATGCAACTCTATGCAAATGGAACAAACTCTGTGGCCAAACAAGAATTCTGGGTCTGAGCTCCCACCTGGATCCTGGGTCTTACTGAGAGGGAGAGGAAGTGGGGAGAGGGGGGCATAGTGGTGACCGTCATTCATTGAGCACCTACTAAGTGTCCCACTTGCAAAGCATTCTCATGGCCTGGAGCTCTTCTACCACTCATCACCACTTGCAATGAAGATAATATTTCATCCACCGTTTGCAAGCAAGTCAAGCAGAGCTCCGAGGGGGAAGTGGCCTATGCATTGTCATAGTGGGACAGGCCGACTCCAAAGCCAGTGGTATCTGGCGACCACATTATGCAGCCCTGGGGTACAAATGCATGGTGCCTCTGGTGGGGTCTAGGGTCAGTCCTCAGTGTGGAGGAGACAAGAGATATATAGGCTGCTGGGACCACAAAGCACGAAGGTCTGGAACTCTTGAATGCAATGTTGGACATTCAGGTGGAATGCTTTTAAGTCTCACACAGATTTTGGTCCCCACCTGACCTTTACACTCACTGGGCCTGGAACACGCCCCCTGCAGACACCTACTGGCTCACTGTAACTCCCCGGTCAGCTCTCTAAGAAAAGGTTACCTTATCAGAGGCCCCAGCTGACTTCTCTACCTACAAGAGCATCACCTGCTCACTTCTGCCAGCTCCAACATCTCCATCCCCACCCTGCTTGGTTTTCTTTGCATCATCGTGCCTGACACCTCTCGACTTATTACATATGCATTTGCTTATTGGCAAGAAAGCCCGCTCCGTGACGGTAGCAGGCAGTTAACTTTTGGGTTCAGCTCTGTGTTTCCAACACCTGGTACATACTTGGTTGTTCAAGACATACGTGTCAAATGAATTAATGAATAAATAAGTGAATTTCAACTTCCCCAGAGCCTAGTCACACAATCCTGGACAATGACCCAGCAACAATAATGATAACATAGTTATTAATGACACATCATTCTTTATAACTAACATTTCTGAGCAATTTTTTTTTCTTTTTTTGAGACAGGGTCTCACTCTGTTGCCCAGACTGGAGTACAGTGGCATGATCATAGCTCAATGCAGTCTTTATCTTGGGTTTAACTGATTCTCCCACCTCAGCTTCCAAGTAGCTGGGACAACAGGCACACACCACCATGTCCAGCTATTTTTTTTATATTTTATTTTTTTTAGAGAGGGGGTCTTGCCACGTTGCCCAGGCTGGTCCTGAATTCTCCTTCCTCTGACAGCAAACGTGCTGAGATTACAGGCATGAGCGAGGCACCCAGCCCTGAGCACGTATTTGTACATTCCTTTCCTCATTTGATCTTCACATCAATCATCTGAAGCAGAGAACGTAATTATCCCCATTAGACAGCTGCAGGGACGGAGGCACTGGGAAGGCAGGTGCTGCCCAGATCAGATAGCGTCACTAGCAGAGTCAGGACTTGAATCAAGCATGTCTGATTCTAAAACCTACTTGCCCACCCATCCTGATGCCCAGGTCAATCCCACCCAGCAAGGGGGCAGGCGCTACATCTGCCTTATTCATCGCCATAGTCCCGGGGCCTGGCACCAGGTGAATTGCCCTTGGAAAAGGATGAGAGAAATCAGTGGTTCTGGAAGTGTGGCCCCAGGACCAGCAGCAGCAGCACTTGAGAACTTGTTAGAAATGCTGATTCTTGGTTCCCATTGCAGACCTACTGAATCACACCGATGCATGCTACAGTGTGAAAACCCCTGGGACAAATGGGCGAACGTCCCCAAGCCTAATGCCCCATCCCTAAAGCAAGGCTGAGAGTGCCCATGGGATCAGAGGGCAAAAAGAGAATGTCAGCCAGCGCCAGACCTGCCAGGGGTTCAAGCTCTCCTGATTCCTTCCCACAAGCAATTGGAGGGCAAATTTTCAGCTCTAATTTCAGGCCTTTGATTTCAGCCTCATCTGGGCAGGAAGATGCCAGCTTGTCAGAGAGAGCGGGAAGCCGGGAGTGATGGAGCTGGAGCAGGAGGATCTATTATTAATTACCATGTAACATTGATTAAGAGCCCACAGGGCACCACAGCTGCGAGGAGCTCGGGAGAGCCTCTGCTCCTGCCTGGAGGGGAAAATGATTAGCAACATTATGAAAGGAAATATTCATCCTGTAGCGGCCCTGAGCAAACACCTCCAGGGAGGGAGAATTTTCCTCTCCTAGCGATCTTTCCTCCTGGAGCGGGGAGCAGCTGCCTCCATGGCCTGGGATAGACTTGTTGGGTCAGGAAGTTGGGGAAGCTCACCTCTAACCCATCTGCAGGTGTCGAGTGGATTGACCAGTCAGAGTGAAGCTCTGGGGGGCCAGAGATGCCCAACTTGGGCTCTTGACAAAGCAGTTCAAGGTGGCAGGATCTTTCTGATTGTTCGAAAGAAAGAGGCAATCTGGATTTGGATATCGATTCTCCTAAGTTTTAAATATGGTTAAGACAGATTTTGGGTTGGCAACTTCTGTAGCTAGTCAGCTGCCCTTATCACATTTAATCTTTCAACAACTCTGTCTTTATCTTCTAGATGAAGACACAGGCTCCAAGTGGACACTCACGTAGCAAGTCAGTGGAGCAGCTGGGGTTCAAGCCTACGTGTGCTTCCTGAACCTCTACTTTCTCTACCGAATCACCCCGGTACATTGAGGTGTCCTGCCCCTGGTGTTCCAAAGCCATCCAAAACAATTCCAAAAGGTGTATGATGGTTGCCCAGTCCAAGCTACGTCCCTCCAACAGGATCACACCCAGATGTAACATAAAAACTCCTCGTCGGGCAACATGTATGGATGTGTGAATTTGAGTACCTGACCACCCTACTACCCACGCTGTGCTCCTCCCAGAAGCTTCAGTGTCAAGGAGCTGGCCCCAAACTCCCAGTGGTCCTGCTTCTGACCTCCTTTGACCCTCATATTTATTTCCAAGAGGATCTAGTGGAATTAACCAACCAGTCAACTCTCCCTTTGCTCCATGAAACTATTTTTTTCTGCCACTGACTAGCTGGGAAGCTTTAAGGAAGTCTTCAGCCTTCTTTCAAACTCAGTTTCTCCATATGCCAAAGAGGACTGTTTGGACCCAGGGATCAAGCTGTGGACCTTATTCATTCTATGGTCAAGTCACTGACCAAGTCATTCCTCAACTCCAGAATGAGAACAGGGACTTCATAGGTGATAATGATGATAAAAATGATACCAAGATACTAGTTAACAATTTTTCATGCTACCTAAGTGCCAGGCATGGTGTGCGGATTATCTCATTCAATCCTCACACCAACCCTATGAAGAAGGTGGTCTTCCTAAGTGCCATTTCACAGAAGATGAGACTGAGGCTCAGGCAGAAAAATGACTCCAGCGTGTACACACAGAGCCTCCAATCCCGTGTCCACCCTGCGCTCTCCCTCATGTCCATGAAATGTGAGGTTTGTTGGCTCCTTCTAGATTTCTCCATCTGGAATCCAGACCACAACAGGTCCCTGGGGGCTGAACAAGCTGCTCTGTTTCCCAGAAAACCATCTGGAGCCTTGAGGACCTATTAAGGAATTCACAAACTTGGGGGAGAGTTTTAAAACAGGTACAGCTGGCCATAGATCCCCAGGGAGGTAGCAATCTCCCCATCCCTGCAGGTATGCAAGGCGAGACCAGGCAGTACATTTGGTGGAATATAGTAGCAGGGATTCCAATGCCAGATGGGAGGCGAAGAGGATGAGCTACATCAGTGGCTTTTTGGGAAAAAAAACAACAACAAATACTTGTTAAGAGCCAGACTGCCTGGATTCAAGTCCCTCTTACCATTCTGAGTGATTTGGGGCAAGACACTAAACTTCTCTTTGTTCAATTTCCTTACCTTGAAAACAGAACTAATAATAGTACCTACCTGACTGCATTACTGTGAGATTACATAAAGTAATATGAGTGGAACATTTAGAAGAATGCCTGGCACATAGTAAGTCTATACAGTGTTAACTATCACTTTCAAACGTTTTATATTAACTTTGGAGTCCTGTCTTCCATTCAAAACTTCAGTGGATACTGATGACACAACAAATAAAACAAAGAAAAGCTGCCTGACCTGAAGAAGTCAGGGGCTGGGAGCACTGGAGCCCCATGAAATCTGACCCCCTCCTGCAATATCCTCAACACTACATCAAGGGTCTGTGGGGCCAGGTGACAACCACGGCCCAATGCCACCAGAGGCCCTTCCACCCCAGTGGCTGTGTCCTCACTGTCAAAATCCAGTCTGCTCAGGCCTCTCAAAACTATAGCATTCAGCCGCCACGTTTCACAGCTGGGGAGACGGGGGCCTAGAGAGGACTGCTAAGGTTATCAACCAGTTAAGAGCCAATTTCTCTCTGGAGGTTTCTCTGCTGCCTTCCCAGAAAAGTAAACCACAACCACAACAAGGCCACAGTCCCAGTGCAAACGCCACTGCCCCTCCCGACTTTACCACAGAAGGATCCAGGGAGCCTCCTTAATGCTCTACCCTGGTGCCGGACCTCCCAAGGCAGGACACTGGTTCAGAGGAAAGTCTCTATCTGCTGAGAAATCAGCAAGAGGAAGCAATTAATACTTAAGAGAAAGGGTAGAAGCTAGCCTAGCAGGAGGGAAGCAGGATGAGGCTGGAGGTGGGGGGTGGGGGCAGCCCAGCCCTCTCAGAGACACAGAGAAGCTTGATCAGCCCTGGCCCGGCTCCAGACACCAAAGCTGGGATCAGCAATCCTGGGAGAGCCCCCAAACTTGCCAAAATTTCCCCTGCTCCAGGACTCTGCTGCTCCGTTGATAAGACTCATTTTCTAGGAACATATGATCGCAGACCACCCTACCTGTGAGCGTCTGACAGGAGGATTCCATCTGAGTCCTCTCCAGAGAGGCCTGTAAGACCCAACCATCAGGGTCCAGATTCTCATCATATGGAGGGGCACTGACCCGGACTGGAGCTTGTCTAAAGTTACACAGCAGGTTGGGACAGAGCTGGGACCACCCGCAGGCATTTGAGGCCTCACTGTTTTCACTGACGTCAAAGTCTTATCTTAGTAACCATAGTCATGATAACGATAACCACAATCATAAGATATATATATAGATATAAACACAGATATTTGTGGTTTTGATAGGAAAAGAATTTCCTGATTTTTTTTTTAACTTTCAGGTTCAGGGGTACATGCGCAGGTTCGTTAATACAGGCAAATGCGTATCATGGGGGTTTGCTGTACAGACCATTTTGTCACCCAGGTACTAAGCATAGGACCTGATAGTTATTTTTCCTGCTCCTCTCCCTCCTCCTACCCTCCTCCCTCAAGTAGGCCCCAGTGTCTCTTGCTCTCCTCTTTCTGTCCATGAGTTCTCATTATTTATCTCCCACTTATAAGTGAGAACATGCAATATTTGGTTTTCTGTCTCTGCATTAGTTTGCTAAGGATAATATTCTCCAGTTCCATCCGTGTTCCTGCAAATGACACAATCTTGATCTTTTTTATGGCTGCATTGT
The DNA here is from genome assembly GCA_004027715.1 of Plecturocebus donacophilus. NCBI lineage: Eukaryota > Metazoa > Chordata > Mammalia > Primates > Pitheciidae > Plecturocebus > Plecturocebus donacophilus. The sequence goes on along the minus strand of PVKP010004205.1, from coordinate 61,499 downwards.
ATTCCACAGTGCATATGTACATTTTCTTTATACAGTCTGCCACTGGTGGGCATTTAGGTTGTTAAGAGCTATATATTTTTGAATGCCTACAATAAGATGGGCACTATTCTAGGTCCTTCCCATGACTGAACATTTTCCACCCTCATAAAAGAACTCTTTGGGGAAGGATCAGCATCCCCATTTTACAGATGAGGAAACTGAGACATACTGAAGTTACAGAACGTGCCTGGGACCACACAGCTGGTACTTGGTAGAGTGGGGATTCAGACCCAGCAGCCTGGCTTCACAACTCATCTTGATCACTATGCTGACAGCAGGAAGAGGACCTTCTTTCCGGAAGTTCCAGCATCAGTCAGTGAGCATGAGTGAAGGGGGTTTCAGGGTTTGGGAAATCATCCTGGGGCTGTGGAAACTGTGTGAGCAGCTACCTCCCACACAGCTAATAGTTCCTCTTATGCTAGCTGCAAGAAAGCCAGAACACTCACTTTCCCAGCTTCTCTTTTAACTAGGAGTGGCATGTGGCACTCACCGATCTCATCAATGACATGTAGGTAGAAGTCTCAGAAACAGTACTCCTCCACAGTTAAAAAGCCCTTCCCTTTGTGTTTATCCCTTTCCCTTTTTCCTACATGGAACAGGGATGTAATGCCCATGACCTGGCAGTCACCTTGCAACCATGAGGCACTAGGAATAAGGATAAATGGCGACATGCTAAAGATGGCAAAGACAAACAGCAAGCAGAGCCGAGGTCTCCAGTGGCATCAGTGAGAGCCACACTGGGCCCAGGTGGCCTGCCCAGGACTTATAAGACAATAAGCACCAATTGGATTATGCCTCGGTAAAAGGGTTTCTATTATTTGTAGCTGAGTTCGCTCCTAACTTTCCCAAGAGTGGGGGTTAAGATAGGACCCGGGGACTGCCTGACATCAAGCCTTGTTCCCTCTATGGAGTCACACTGCCTCCCAGGAGATGTACCTTCTCTCTTTCTATCTCTTCCAAAATGCACCAGCATTAGGTGTTTGCTTGGCTCAGGGCTCAGTAAAGGGTCCTAAACAGTTGGTTCTCAGGCCACGCGGCCACTAGCCCTACCCATGTGAACCCACGAGGAATGGGGGTGGGGGTCTTGCCCTGAACCCACCTACCATGAAAATGCCAGGGTCCAAAGTATCCAACAGATTGGACTTCCAGGAAACATATTTGATTTGGCCTGTAATAACCAAATGTATGCATTCATTTGACTATTAAACAAATGTTTATTGAGGGGATGCTCAATTCCAAGTGCTCATAGGTGAACAAAGCCAGCAAAGTTCCCTGTCATCAGAACTCTTATCCTAGTGGGGGAAGCAAACCATAAGCAAGTCAGCAGAGAGGTCCTGCACCTTTACAAGGTGCTTTACAGTTACTTTTAAGACTCTATCTATCCTTTATTCTCTTTCCTAGTGCCTCATGGTTGCAAGATGACTGCCAAGTCATAGGCATTGCATCCCTGTTCCATGTAGGAAGAAGGGAAAGTGATAAACATAAAGAGAAGGGCTTTTTAAGACCTAACTTCATCTCCTCAATAATTCCTCATGTTTCCATTTTACCAAAGAAACAAAGGCACAAAATGGAAACTAAGAAGAGGCTTCTCCAAGATCACCCAGCCATGTTCAGGAGGAACAAGGATTTGAACCCGGGTCAGTCTGGCTGCAATTCCCTTCCCCAGGACACATCCTCTGTCCACTAGAGCAATCAAATAGGTCCCTCTGCCATGGAGATCTGCTGCTCTGGGCGCCACTGAGCCAGCAGAAACAACAGTCTCTACCCAAAATCAGAGTCAGGCTGGGATGCAGCGTTGTCAGCTACACAAAACCCCCTTGTCAAGCTGTTGGCGCCTGACGGTTGCTTAATTATTCATCTCCGCTGAATACGCAGGCCCAGGGCTTCAGCCATGCTCTTTGGAGCTCACCCCTGGGGGAGCCTGGGTGATGAGCCCAGACCTGTTAAGAAGTTTGGAATGTGTGTGTCTGCCCACAGAATGTTCCCTGGTCCTCCCACACCAGCCTCATCAGGCATAGTGAAACATGACAATGCGCCGGGAGGCTTTGGAGACGCCAGTGCCCAGGCTGTGTCTGCAGCGTTGGTGGCAGAAACCTCTGGCCTGATTTCCATGCCATCTAGCCCAAGACCTTTCCGACTTCCAGCCAAGCAGAGTTGTAGGCATGTTGTAAGGGTCAGTGAGGGAGGGGGGGGGAGTCATTTCTCCAGGAGAGTGGTGGTCAGCAGTGACTCAAAGAAGCCAACGTACAGAGAGAAGATCTCCTTTTGCAAGATTAACAGAGCCAGATGGAGCTGGCTTCAGTTGGCTCTGTCACACTTTCCAGCTGTGTGTCCTTGGATGAGTCACTTGCCCTTTCTGATCGAAGGCCTTGAATAGAAAATGAAGATTCATTCATTGCATAAATATATATTGGGCCCCTGCTATGTCCCACGCACTGCAGATATGGCGGTGAAAAGAACAGCCAAGTCCATTCTCACAGGGCCTTTTGTAAAGAGTTAATACATCTAAAGCACTGTGTCCCACACATAATAAATACTCAATTCATGGTCATTATTATGACTTTTGTTATTGTCAGAGGGTTTAGGTTTTATACATACAATTATTTTTCGTGAAGCACCTATATGATTACTATTACCATGGCAGAAAAGGCCCCCTCCACCCACCACACTGCATATACACACATACGCAACTCACACCTCAGCCATTATGAGAGGATTTATTTCCTCCTCTAACGTTGCCTTTGGCATTCATTTTTCCTAGTCCTGCAGTTTTTAATCTCATTCATTTCCCCTTCGTGCTAACCCATCCTAGCTTGTCTTAACCTAATCCCGCATATAGCAGAGACCAATAAATGTTTTCTTCCTTCCTTCCTTCCTTCCTTCCTTCTTTCCTTCATTCCTTCCTTCTTTCCTTCCTTCCTTCCTTCATTCATTTACTTGACAAACACTTATTACTTCCTCACATGCCATGCCCTGCTCTGGGATCTGGGGAAGCAGCTGTGACCCAAACAGACCATGTCAGGCAATGTCTGTGCTCTCATGGGGTTGACATTCCAGAAAGGAAGGCAGGCAGATAGATGACAGACAGACAGAAAATATTCTACACTCACAGGCAGTGTGGGTGCTGGAAGAGAAAAGCAGAAGCTTCAGAGTGGGGGAGGGAGGGCGAGGCCATTCCATTCCAGATCAGCTGGGCAGAGAGTCCCTGCTGAGGAGGTGACGTGTAAGACTGGGTGGGATAGAGAAGGGAGTCCTGTGAACATGTCGGGGAAGAAAGCTCTGGGCAGAAAACATCAAGTGGAAAGGTACAAGGCAGGAAGAAGATTGGCAGGGAAAAGAAATCCACAGGACAGCCTGTCCTGGGTTCCCAGCTTGTCACCTTGGGCAGTCAGGCGAAAGCGCAAAAATAGGCTCCAATGATGCCTGGCACCTCCTTAGACTCAGTTAGATTCCTACAGCAGGGATCCAGTGGGTTACTGCAGATTCCAACCCGTCTCTGAAGAACTGAGAGAACAGGGGCCAGAGAGGAAAGGTGGTTTCCCCAAGTCACACAGCCAGCAGCAGCTGGGCTGGAATCAGATCCCACAGTTCTTCACTCCGGCCGGTGGTACCTCCCCTAAACCACTGTTGTTGCCTTTCTGGATGGCAGAATGAGGGGTTCAGAAAGACCCCTGGAGACACTCAGAGACACACATGTTGGGAGACAGACTGGAGAGATAGGAACTCGAAGCCTGCCCCACTCCCAGCCATGTCCTCACACTCAAAGAACCACAGGAACCAGACAGCAGCCTCCATCCTGGCTCTGCATCTGGGAACCATGGTTACGGCTGCTGCTTGATTGGCAGGGGGTCCAGACACATTTGAGCTACCCCTGATTCCTAGAGGTTGTGTGAGAAACATGAGCAAGGGCCAGGAGAGAAGCTGGGGGTCACTGGCAGGCCCCAGATACCACCCTCTAACCTTTCCCTCCCAAGCCGATCAACCGGGCACCTTGCACTGCCACGAAATCCTTTTTAGAGCTCTGAATTAAAAATAAATTTGCAAGCACATAACCAGATGTTACATGGGAAAAAGATAAATAACTCAGCCTGTCAAGAAACTGCCTCATCTCAGTCAACCCTCTCTCTTTCACAAGGTTTTAATTTTTAATTTCACAGCGGTAACTATAGCAACCTGCAAAAATAATATATTCCAAAGCAAAACAACTTTCTTGGCTCTGGCTTGGCATCTCCATGTTCCCTCCTTCCCTCCTCTCCACCAACTTCACGCAGGTCTGTGCCCAGAGTTGATGAGCGCCCTCAGCTTTGAGTGCCCCCATTCATTAAGTAATTAATTCATTCATACACAAGTGTCTCTTGCCATCCAAATCCATAGTACTCCTAAATTCGAGTAGCAGGATACTGGACAAAGGACTCAGAATCATAAGTGATGCCATGTTGTCCTAACCTATTTTTTCTTTCTAGGTTTTGAGTATATAGGAGAGTTTGGATAGCAAGGGACACTTGTATTCACTGGGGACCGAATTTGTCCCAGAGTCAACGCTAGGCAGGCTCCGGAGTGAGAGAAGAAAGGTCTGATCCGCCTTCAAGGAACTCACAGTCCCGTGGGGGAGACAGAATACAAACACATAATTACAATAAAGTAAGACGAGTCTTAGATACAGGGAAAAAATAATATACAAATTGGGCACAAAAGAAGGGAGAGGTTGTCAATATCTAGAGTGGTCTAGGTAGGCTTCACAGAGAAGGTAACTTCTGAGATGGGTCTTGCTGGATGAGTAGAAGTTCTCTGAATGACAAAGATAGGGAAGAGCACACCAGGCAGGTGGAACAGCACGTGCAAAGGCAGAGACAGACAAGGTAGGTCCGTACAGCCCACGCATAGGATGAGAGTCATACTTCAAGAAGATACTGGAGAGGCTGGCAGGGGAGAAGCATGCAGGGCCTTGAATGCTGGGCCAACTTCAGCTTGGAAGCCAGCTACATAGGGAGGGGGCCAAAACATGAAAGGTGATCCTGAGGACAAACGTGGCAAATGGATTAGAGGGGAGATGGTGCAGACAGAGCCTGTGGGGAATTCAGGTGGGTGGTGGCTGCAGGGAAGAAAAGAATAAAAAAGTCTTGGTTTGGGTTCCCTAAGAAGCCAATCCTGAGCCAAGGATCCAACTTTATTTGAGAGGTGACCCCCGGAAGCACTGATGTGGGAGGAGGGAGAGGGAAGTGAGACAGGAAGGGAGGAAGGTTGATAAAATGTTTATTAGAAAGCCGGTTAGCACCGTGGGCCACGGAGCTCCATCCTGCTGGGAGTTCTGCAAGACGGCACTGAGCGTGCCTCAGAGTTGCCCCCTCCCAGGGTAGGAGGATGGAGGATCTCTATGCCAATTCCCAGAGTCATTGGCTGGAAGCTGCACCCAGGAAGCATCACTTCCTGGTAGGCTTGGGAGTGGAGCGGGCTCCCGTGGCCAGATAAACCCTCAAGCAGAGACTTGTGTGCCAGCAGCCGGACACAGGGTCCGTGTGTCCTGAAACACAAAGAAAGGCCAAGGGGATTCAGATGGGGCATTAAGAGCATCTGCCTCTGTGGAATTCCAAAAGATAGGCAGTGAGCATACTGGGAGACCCCAACATCCAGCGGAGAGGCAGACGCACTGACACACACAGCTGGGACAGGCGGGGCATGGGCAACAGCGCCCAAGTGAGGACAGACCCAGGCTGCTTAAGGATCCCAGTGGGACACCAAGGCTCATGCCTGTAAGGAGGCTGAGGGAAGAGGATCACTCGAGGTCAGGAGTTAAAGGCTGCAGTAAGCTACGGTCCCCCGACTGCACTCCAGCCTGGGTGACAGAGCAAAACCTTGCCTCAAGAAAAAAAAATGAATCCCAGTGGGGCTCAAAGGCTGGGTGACATCCTCAGCATATCCCCCCTCCCAGAATGAGATAGACCTTCTTTCCAAATAGAGTCCTGTCTCAAGCAAACAGAGCATCCCTCTATCCCTGATTAAAAGTGGAGTGTGGCATGAAGAAAATGTGTCAAGTAGGAAAATGCACGCACACGGATGTGTTCGTGCAGAGATGTGACATGGACGGGTGGCCTTGTGTGAGCGACTTCACCTCCCCTGGCCTCAGTTTCCTCTTCTACAAGATGTGATTCAGAGAGACACCTATCGCATTACCTTGTGAGAATGTACTTCAGGATGCACGGTGATGCCTAGAAGTCACCTAATCAATATTACCTGTGACTATCCTGCTTTTCTGCAATATTTTTTCAGCATGGTGCACATGGGAGGCCCCGGGGAGAGACCAGTCATCAGGCAGACTTGGTTCCTGCCCTCGTGCCGCCTCCAGCCTCGTGGACATGCTGAAATGCTTTATATAGAATGTTGAAGAGAGCTGGATAAAAAATTATGCACAGAGCATGATTCTAATTTTGTTTAAACACACGCACTCACAAAGGCCCAAGGGATATACACCAACATGTAACGACAGTTAACACTAGATGATGGAATTGAAGGTGGCTTGCATTTTTACAATTCTTTCCTGGTTTTCTTTTCCTTTTAAAATTTCACAGTGGATTGTATTATTCGAATAGTCATATTTGAAAAAAATAAAGGAAAACAAGAATGCTTCTTTCTCTGACTCTCTGCCCATCACAAATTCCCATGTTTCCTCGGGAACCAGGAGCTCCCGGCCATGAGGGGCTATTTGCTTGTACTTTCCGTGGTCTACCCACAAGGCAGCCAGGTCTCTCAGGTCCTGGCCTCATCCCTTACTGTGGTACACATTTGAAAAGGGGCTGGGGTGGGAGTGGTCTCCATCAGAGCAACAAACCTGCACTGAATGATTGGTGAGTATGAAGAGGTGAGCCCTCTGTCAACCTGGAGTCAGCTACCTGTGAAGATATGCTCTGCCCCAGGAGTGAGACAGGAGAGATCTGTGCTTCTCCATCGACCTGTGACTGCAAAGGTAAGGCTGTCCAACAGTGAGCGTCAGTGCTGGCACTTCCGTTTGCCTGCATGCCCAAGCCACGTTCTCTAAACAGCTTTATCTGTAATAAGCTGACATTTTGTTCTTCACCTCTTGACTCCTGGGTCTCCTGCTGCTTCTGAACTTAGGTGAGGGAGAAAGCAAAGTTATGTGCTGATGCCATAAAAATCACATGGTCCACACCTGGCTCTAGAAACTGGCTATAAACAAAGAGATGAGCCACCTACTTGTCTCCAGCTTCCTATCCCTTTTGACATCTAGGACTGTGTGTCAGGCCCAATGTTCTTGGAAAGATCCAGAAACAGCTCCTGTAGTAAACTTGCTGATATTGTCTCTCCAAGTCCCTTTTTGGGAAAATGGTCCCTCCTCCATACTGTGTGAACTTGGGGTTTCCATCAAGATCACCAAAACAAGAGTGGTCATGGGTCCCATTCAGGACCAAAGTGATTTTCTGGGATGAGTATTTGGCATATTTGTGGATATATAATATATGTAGGCATACGACATATATATGATATATATGACATGGATATGTGATGTGTATATAGGATATATGACATATATGTGATATGTAGGATATACAACAGATGACATATATGATCTATACATGGACATATGATATATAGAGAGGATATATGATACATGACATGTATATGATCTATGTACATAGATGCGTGATATATATGCTCCCTCCCTCCTGCCGGGCTCGCTGGGCTTGTTGTGAACATGTTCGGGTGCACTGCTGGTGGCTAGCTTCTCTGCCACACGTTGAGAGGCTGCCTGGAGGCTAAAGCCAACCAGAAAAGAGGACCCTGTTGAGTTCCTGTATCCAGCCATTCCTGAAACCACCTTCCTAGACCAGAACCAATACATTCCCTCTTTTCCTTGAGTAGTTTGAGTTGGGTTTTTGTCAGTTGAAGCTAAAAGAATCCTGACTAACATCCTGCAGTGAACATATACGGGTTAGAAGGCTGAGGCCACCCAGAATCCATACCCACTTCCTAAGCAACTCTCATTGTTTAGGAAAATCACCTCTCCTCCATTGAATTCACCTGGGGGCACTACTGGGCATGACACAGCTCCTTCCTTCACTCCTAGGTCGCTGCCTGTATCCCCACACAAGACCAGGTGAGTTGGCCATGAGTCCCCTCCAGGCCTGCCCATGAAACCTCCCCCCAGTCCTCCACACTCTGCCTTTTCCTCTCCTCTGCCGGGGGAGGCAGAAGATCATCAAAAGAAACCAAGACCTCCTTTCCTGGATGGAAAAGGCTGGGTCTCTGAGTGACCATGAGGAGTTGACCTACATCAGACTGACCTGAGTGACAAACAGATTGTGAGTCATTGAGAGTTGGGGGTTGTCTCTAACAGCAGTTATCCTGCCCTAACTAACACAATAAATAGGCTGGCACGTTGGAGAGCTACCTGAGAGCCATTATCCTGAGAGCTGTCCATTCAACCACAGATATTCACCGAGCCCCTGTTCTGTGCTTGCAGAGACCCCATGCTTCCCGCTGTCCTACACTGCCCACGATCGCCTCTCTCCTCGTCTGACTGGCTTCTCTCTCTAGACGGTAAGTTCCCCAAAAGACAGGTCCTTATCTGTCTTGATCCTCTGTACTGTGTCCCTAGTATCTAGTTTAGTGTCAGGAACATAGCAAGTGCTCAGGAAGTATTGATTGATTGGGTTTGCAAAATGACCAGCTGCACAAAGTTGTCATGAGTCTTAAGTGAGATTCTGATTGTGAAGCATCATGGACACAGGAGGTCCTCAGCAAATACAGTAAAAACGAGCAAGGTGCATGTGGGCTGGGCAAGGCTTTCAGTGGGAGGGCAGATTTTAGCCAGGACTTATCCTGCCCCAGACCCTACAAAGAGCTAAGTTATCTCTGGTCCCCGGCTGGTCCCAGGCTCTATGCAGGAGGAAAGATGGGGACCAGCTGCTTTCCGGAGGGAGCCCCAGTCACAGAGGCTTTGGGCTGCAGTAGGGGTGAGGCAACACTTCAGGAAGTAACATTTCAAAGGCTCTGGCTGTGAGAGCAGACTTCTCACCCCTGCCTTGTGTGGAGGTGGACGTGGGATGCCTGGTGTGCCTCTGGGGTAAAGCATCCCTTTCATGGACTGAAATCTCATCTCGGGAAAGCTTAACTCCTTGCACCCCATTCTACTGGCTATACACAGGCTCCAGGGATTTAGCCCAAGACTCCTAGGATCATGTCCAAATTCCATACATGGGGTGGGAATGGGGGCGAGTGCAGTTATGTCCAAGCAGCTTAATGAAGCAGTTAACAGCTTGGGCTCTGGAGGCAGAATGCCTGGGTTCAAATCCTGGCTCTGTTCACACAGTAGCTGTGAGACTTTGGATGACTCAGCTTATCTGGGCCTCAGTTTTCTCATCTGTAAAATGGGATTATAATAGTAACACACTGTAAGATTGTTAGGACGATGACCTCACTTTGACAATGAATGAAGTATGTTTCTTTCTTTTTTTTTTTTTTTGAGACAGGGCCTCGCCCTGTGCCCAGGCTGAAGTACAGTGGTGTGATAGCTCGCTGCAACCTCTACCTACCAGGTTCAAGCAATCCTCCGGCCTCAGCCTCCCAAGTAGCTGGGATTGCACACCACTACACCCAGCTAGTTTTTGTATTTTTTTAGTAGAGATGGGGTTTCACCACGTTGGCCCGGCAGGTCAGAACAGTTGAACTGTGTCAACTTGGGCAAGTCACTGCCCCTCTCTGAGCCTTTTCCTCATCTGCAGAATGGGGTAATTATTAGACTTACTGTGCAGATCTGGTAAGGATTGGATGCGTTAATGCACTGGATTAATTTGCTAGTGCCACCATAACAAAGTGTCACACATGGCTGGCCGCGGTGGCTCATGCCCGTAATCCCAACACTTTGGGAGGCTGAGGCGGGTGGATCACCTGAGGTCAGGAATTCGAGACTAGCCTGGCCAACATAGTGAAACCCTGTCTCTACTAAAAATACAAAAGTTAGCAGGGCGTGGTGGTGGGTACCTGTAATCCCAGCTACTCAGGAGGCTGACACAGGAGAGTCACTTGAACCCAGGAGGCGGAGGTTACAGTGAGCCAAGATCGTGCCACTGCACTCCAGTCAGGGAAACAGAGCGAGACTTCATCTCAAAATAAAAATGAAAATAAAACAAAGTGTCACAGTTGGCTGTGGTACTGGTGCTTCAGAAGAAATCAACCCTGCTGACACCTTGGTCATAGACTTCCAGGCCCCAGAATTGTGAGACAATAAATTTCTGTTGTTTTGTGCCATGACGCTTCACAATTAGAACCTCACTTAAGCCTCACAACGACTTTGTGCATCTGGTGATTTTGCAAATCCAATCAATCAATACTTATTGAGCACTTGCATGACACTAGATCCCGGAGACAGAGTCTAGAAGAAGACAGATAAGGACCCATCTCTTGGAGAACTTTAGGTCCAGAGAGAGAAGATCAGGCCGGGTCTGGCCGGCCACTCTAAGGACTTCTGCTTTTCCTCTGCACACAATGTGGAGCCACAGGATATTCTGGTGCTTCAACAACAGAAGTTTATTGTCTCACAATTCTGGGGGCTAGAAGTTCAAGATCAAGGTGTCAGCAGGGCTGGTTTCCTCTGAGGCCTCTCTCCTCCGCTGTTTCTTTCTGTCTTTACCTGGTCATCCCTCTGTGTGTCTGCGTCCTAATCTCCTTTTCTTGCAAGGACACCAGTCATATTGGATTAAGATCCACCCTCAATGACCTCATTTAACTTAATTACCTCTTTAAAGACCCTGTCTTCAAATACAGTCACATTCTAAGGTATTGGGGGTTGGGGCTTCGACACATGAATTTGGTGCGGATGTGAGGAGACATAATTCATCTTACATGGAATCTGAAACATTCTGCCTAGGGCTGTCAGCTCTAACTGAGCTGTGCTTCTCTCTCCTCTACCACCAAAGGCTAGGGCTATGGTCAGTGGCTTGGGCTGGCCTTTAGATCCTGCATGGATCCACCATCAGATATGAGCTGCCCAGGGAGGGGACATGACCTCAGGCAAGGCTGCTCTCCTTAACTGCACAATCTCCAACAGGGACTTTGTCTGCTGCACCACCAGCAGCTGGGCAGTAAGTCCTTTCCTGAGGGGAGCTGGACACCCACCCTTCCCCTCTACTTGCTACATGACCGTGGGTAAGCTTCCTGCCTTCTCTGAGCCTCCATTTCCAAAACTGGAAAAAAATGCAGGGGGATGATGATGAAACGGGGTCATTATTGGCATTTTTATTTATGCAACCATTTATTTTATTGAGCACCTACTATGTGCTAGGCATTATTCTAGGCTCTAGAGATATAGCAGTGAATAAAATGGACAAAATGTCAGTTAAAGCTGACATCATCATAGGGACTGCCAGGCACTAAACAAATAAGCAAGTAAAATACATAGCATGTCAGATGGCACTAAGTGCTGTGAAAAAGTAGCAATTAAACCAAGAAAGGAGAATGGAGAGTGTGAGAGGCAGGGGTGTGGAAAGGGGGATGGTGTCACAATTTTAAATTAAGATGGTCAGGGAAGGCCTGTCTATGAAAAGACTTGGCAAGGTGAGGGGGCCCTCTGGATATCTCTGAGGAGAGCCTTGCAGGCAGAAGGGCTGTGAGCGTGCCCGATGTGCCCCATGAATGCACGGCCTGAGCTCAGTGAGCCGGGGGAACTAGACTGGTCGTGGGGTCAGAGGAGGAGCTGGGGTCAGCCAGGGCAGGGCCTTGCAGGCCATTGTCAGGACTTGGCTTTTCCTCCACACGCAATGTGGAGCCACAGGAGTCTTCTGAGTGCAGGAGGGGGTGGCCTCACTTTGATTTCACTAACAGAGGGCCCTGCTCCCACCCTCCAGCCCCGCTGGGCCGTACCCACTAAGCCCTGCCCAGGCTGCCACCCCTCTCCACACTCCTCCATCCGTGCCCGCCTGCTTGTCCTTCAGGTCTCTGTCTAGCCCTCACCTCCTCCAAGAAGCCAGCCCGGAGCCCCTGATCTGCCTCGCCCCTCCCTTCCCAGAGAACAGAGAGGCAGTTAGGGGACAGGCCTTGGCATTCAAGTGCCCGGCTCAAATGTTCCCTACTTAGAATCTCAGTTTTCTTCATCTGCAAAAAGGAGGTAACAACAGACCGTTAAAAACCCACCCTCAGGTAGTAAGTGAAATCTGAAGTTCAGTGGTGTGAACTGCAGCACGGTACCACCCCGAGAGCAAAGACACGAAGCTCACGCGGCCTCTCACCGCCGGAGAAAGGCCCGGTGGTCATGAGGCTTGCTTCCCAACCTCCTCCCAGTCAAGCCAAGCCCACCCACGTCTGAGAACAGGGGCTGGACCAAGGCTGGCTGCTCATCACCGCCCAAGCTATGTTCACCACATGACCACAGGGCTGTGGCATGGGGTGATGGGGCCATACATGGAACTTCCTTGGGTACGTGCCTGGCACGTTGCGTAAATGTCAGCTGCCACTGCAGTACCCATCACAGCATATAGGAGGACGTCCTTCCTCTTACGCTGCCCCTAGCCTGTGAGAGGATGTAGATAATGACTGTGTTCACAAATGTCACAAATGCCCAGTATACACCAGGGGCTCAATGAATTCTTGTTGGAGGTAACCAGAGCACAGCCAGAGGGGTGTGTGTGTGTGTGTGTGTGTGTGTGTGTGTGCTGACTGTGCCATTTTCCAGATGTGTGTCCCACGGTCCATCACTTCACCCCTCTGAGCCTCTGTTACCTCATCTGTAAAATGGGAGGACTCATTCCTCCCTGGAAGGATGAGCGGGGCATCCCCAGGGCTCCTGTGCCTCAGTCACAGGGTGAAGGGATGGTACCCACGCACCCAGAGGCTACCTGGCAGGTGCACAGTGGACATAACAGTTCACAGAATAGTGCCCACCAGAGCCACCGTAGCATCTGGTAGAGCAGACTCGGAGTGAGCTCTTGTGAGTCACAGGCTGGGACTTCCTGATATACTCTGGTGAGGCTCACAGGAGCACAATGGCTTAGAGTAGCAGATAGGGCCATGAGTCGGGTCATTGTCTCTGTGTCACCAATGATTCTGTGTTTGGTAGGTTTGCTCTAGACTCAGAGGAGAGTAAGACCCACTGGAAGCCTCTTCCCCTCTGCTAAGATCTGCATGTGTCCCCCAAAGTTTACATATTGGACGTGTAATCCCCAGTGCAAGAGTGGTGAGATGCAGGACCTTTAAGGGATGAGTGAGGCCATTATCACAGGAGTGGGCTGGTCATCGTGGGATTGGGTTCTCGGTAAAAGGATGTGCTCAGCCCCCTTCCCTCCTGCTCTCTCTTGCACAGTCTCTTAGCTTTTTGCCTTCCGCCATGGGCAACACAACACAAGGGCCCTCTCCAGGTGCCAGCTCCTTGCTCTTGGACTTTCCACTCTGTAGAATCACGAGGCAAATACATTTCCATTCATTATAAGTTACCCAGTCTGCGGTATTCTGTTATAGCAGCACAACATGGACTAAAACACCCTCCTTTGCCTCAGTTCAGGGCAAGGAGGCCCCAGGAAACCCACCATTTGTGAGGACTTTTATATGTTTCCTGGACTTTCTAGGCGCTTACTGACAGCTCCCATTACACTTCTAGCACTAGGTACTGCCCTGTGCTCCTGCACGGTCTCAGACAAGATCCCACAGGAACTCTTTGAGACAGGGATTGTTATCACAATTTTGGAAGTGAGGAAACTGAGGCACAGAAAGGTTCCCAGAGTCACACAGGTAGAGTGACGGAGACAAAATTGGAGTCTAAGTCTGAGTCCCTGTGCTTTTAACTTAGGAGGCAGCCTAGCCTGGTGGTTAAAACTGTGATCACTTCCAAAGCCAGGCCACCAGGGGTCAAAACGGGGCTCTTCCACTTTCTTCTCCTTGCCTCAGTTTCCTCCTCCAGAAAATGGGAGCAATAGTACCTACCTCATCAGACCATTGTGAGGATTAGGTGAGGGCTGTGTTTAGTGACAGGCAATCCCAGCAAAAGTACGTGCTAGCCCTACCAGATTCCTCCTCCTCTTAGCTGGGAGGACTTCTCCCTATGAGTCTCTTTCTGTCTTATTTCTCTCGCTTGCTCTCTACCATCACTTCTGAGGCATATCTGTCTTGCTTTGAAAAGCTTCTCTTTGTGACTTTCCTCTCTATCTTGTTCCCTTCTGGGTCCTAAATCCTGGCTCTGAGTTTATGTGCTGCATAAACTTGAGCAGAGCACAGGGCAACTCTCCCAACAGCGGATACGCTCAAACTTTGTAGGAAATTCTCCCGGGGAACTGGCTAAATGCAGAGTCCTGGTTCCACTGCAGAGAATCTGATGCTGCGGCTCCAGGATGGGGTGAGAGAATCTGCGTTTGAACCACTGACCTCTACTCCACAACCTTTCACCCTGTGACCTCCTGGGCTGAATTATGCTTTGAGAAACACTACATTTCCCCTCAGTTTCCTCACCTGTCAAATGGGAGTAAACAGAACCTACCTCCCAAGGTCGTAAAGATGAAATGATTTGTCTGGAAAGCAAACATCTTGTTTCTGTCTTGGCGTTCATAATAGTTATTTCGTCTCTGACCTTCCCGTTCTGTTTCTGGTGGTTCTCCTGTTCCAGTCTCTCTCCCACCTCTCCCTACCGTCTACCTGGAAGGAGAAGCAACTCCAGAGCCGAAATGGAAGAAACAGAACAAATGTGGCCCTTCTGTAAAGGCTGGGCTCCCCAAGACCATTCAAATGGCCTGCCCAGCTCCTTCCTATGGGCACCCCAGCAGTCCCCAAGACCAAGCATCCCCACCCCTGCAGCCCCCACAGCAGCAAAGCCGGGGAAAGATGGGGATCCATCGTACAAGAATGGCCCTGCTGCTATGGAAACCAGCGCTCAGCAAATGCTCAGAGATGATCCATTCTGGGGAGTGGCCTGGCCTTGGGGGAGGGGGAAAGGCCAAACTCTTCGCCTTGGACTTTGCTCTCCCATTACCTGCCATGTCATGCTGGGCAAGTCACTTAACCTCTCTGAGCCCTCCTCTCCCTCACCAGCCCGGAGCAGCAGCCCTCAGTATCAGTGGGTGATAACGGCCGCTGATGACTGAACGCTGCCCGGCAGCTTTCAAGCCTGAAGACACGCCAAATTGCCGTTTGCTTTCATTACCGCGAGCTCGAAATATGCTAGTGCCGGCTTGCTGCATGACCCCGTGCCTCTGAGGGCCATCAAACGATTTCCATGATAGAATTCCCTCTCGCAGAGGTGCGGGGTCCGCTCTGAGTCACTCTACAGCACACACACACACACCACACATGCACACACACACCGCACACACTCACACTAGCTACTGAGCTAAGTTGCCCATACGCCCGCCTCACCCCGGTTGCGCTGCAATTCCTCTTCTAGGAAGGGAAGAAGTGAGCACAATGTCTCCTGATTACACCATCAGTAGCGCCCAATGCTCTACAGCTGCAGAACTTATCCCATGGTGCGATTCCCTTCCTCAATGTCTCCCGGGACACCTCCCCTCCAGGTTCCCTCCCACGGTTCCCCGTGCCTCCAGGCCTAAGTCTGAGCTCCACAGCCTGACCTTCGAGGCCCCCAGGGCCAACTGTGCCCTCGCTCCTAATGTCACCCCTCTATATTTGCAACAGCAGTCCCTGTGAAGGCAGGGATTCTGTTTGCCATTGTAGCTGCTGGAACTCCAGTGCCCAGATCAGTGCCTGGTACATCCTGAGACCAGGGAAGCAGAGGATAAGGGCATGGGCTGCATGAGGGCATGGCTACTACGTGCCATCCACCCCAGGGACATCAAGTAAGATCCTTAACCTCCTTGTGCTTCAGCTTCTGACACACTCTTCGAAACACACAGTAACACACCACACACATCCACACTCTCAAACTCACACACACAAAGCAATATAAACACACATCCCACACTCTCCCCTGCACAGACACGCACACCATGTGTACAAAGGGCATCGGAACCCCTGGCCATCTGGCCGTGCCCTGAACAAGCTGTGTGCTTTCCTGCCTCCTTACCTTTGCTCATGCAGTTTCTTCTTCCGAGAATCACTTCCAACAAGTTCTTCCGGAGCTCTCAGGGACCCTCTGCACCCGACTCCTCCTCAGTAATCAATAGCATTTTTCAGAGAACGCAGTGACTTGCCCAAGGTCACACAAGAAGTGTGTGGCCACAGAGCCTGTGTCAGAACCTGGCCCTCGGGGGACACTGGGTCCAGCTGCTCCGAAGAGCATCCGTGCGTTTATTCAGCCGGCCAGGCGTCTGTTTGTTTGTTTTCCCAGCACACACTTATTACGCCCCAGGCAGGCTGCTCAGTGCTGGGGACCCAGCCATGAACGAGGCCAGCGCACGCAGCCCAGAGAAGCAGACAGATGCTAAACAAGTAATTACAAGTGTGATGGATGCCACAAAGGAAAAGCAGCGAGGGCCCTGGCAGGGGACAGTGGGGATGCCAGCATCTCCCATTTGTACAAGGTTTGCAGAAACCCTGCCGCAGGGGTGGTCCTCCAGACCCTCGCATCGGAATCCCCTGTTTAAAGGCCCCAGGCATGCAGATCCAGCACTTCTGGGGAGGGCTGTTTCTTCCCAGGAAGGACACTGTGAGGTTTGAGAACCACAGCTTTAGCGGCCTGGGTAAGGGGGTCTGAAGACAGCAGATGTTTTCTAATTATCCCCAGCTCATTCACTGCCTGCCAGGCCACTGAGGTAGGCAGCATTAGCCCCATTTTACAGAGAAGTGAACCAAGGCCTAGAAAAGCCCAGTGATGAGTGAGTGCAGAAGGGGGATTCGAACCCAGGCCTGTCAGACCCAGCTCTCAGGAAGGTCAGTAAAGATGGCCCGGCTCCTGGGTGCCCAGCACACAGCCCTGCCAAATGGGCTTACAGTTAACAGGGAAACAACCAGCACTCAGTGACCCCAGGTTACCCAGGACAAGGTGCAACTTGTGCTTTACAACGGAGCGCGTTAGTCACATGGTGCTAAGTGGCTCTGATATTACAGTGGGTGTCCAGCCAGCCAGGTACCTCCACTGAGCAGGTGCGAGGCCTCGGGCAAGTTGCCTAACCTCTCTGGGCTCAGCTTCCTGTCTGTGAGATGGGGACAACTGTGGCAGTGAGCAGTTTCTCTGCTTAGGCCTCCTTGCCTCCCCTCTCTCCCTCCCTCTGCTCCCGCCACACTAGACTCCCAGCCTTTCTCAAACACGCCAGGCCCTGTCTCTGCTCAGCAGCTTTGCACATGCTGTTCCTTCTGCCTGAACACTCTTCCTCCACATAGCTGCATGTCTCCACTCATATGTCACCTTTTCAGAGAGACCCTCCCCGACCTCTTGGAAGAAATCACCCCTGCACCACCACCCTGTATCCATCCCCCACCTCCCACTTGATTTTTCTCTCCCGCGCTGTCATAGCTTTGACTTCCACCTCCCCGCATGAGAATGTAAGTTGCAGGAGGGTAGAGGCTTTGTTTTGTTCAGTTGTTTCGCCAGCCAAGGCACTTGACTAGGGCTACCCAGAGTTAACATGCACACAGGGCTCAAGCCAGCCAGGCCTTCTGCATTGCCATGAACTGTGAGGCCCCTGGCAGCCCATTGGAGAGGTCTCTAAGGCATCTGGAAGGCTGGTTCTAAGCATCCTGCCCCTAGCCTAGTAGACGGTGGGCATCATCAGAGCATGTTTGCGGCTGTTCTGACCTGCTGTCTGAGAGTGGACACTGCCCAGGCTCCCTGGACCCCAGCAAAGATGCCGAAGAGAGAGGCAATGAATTATCCTGGGCCCCTCCCCGAATGGCCCTGAAACTGGCAGGCAGTGGGAAACCGGCCCCAGGCTTGGCAGGGGCCTGGCAGAGGCTCAGTGCTGAGGGCCAAGGGCCTGCCAACCTCACTCCCCCAAACAACGACCAATTGTCCTAGTGGCGCCCAAGTTCCCTGAAGACCTCCCAGCGGCCACTCTCTCCCAGGGACGCCCACTCTCAAAGGGGCCAGCAGTCTGACTGCTTCTGGCCACGACCACAACCAAGGAGGCTGGCCAGCATGGTGGTCCCAGCTTCACAGGAGGACCCGGGACTTCCGAGCCCTGCTGGGAACTCGCAGCCGGCTGCTTGGCGAGGAGCAGGCAAGGACGGATCCCGGGGGCGGGCCGGTCCTGTTGGCATTTGTATGCAGGTGCAGGCCCTCGAACATGAGCCAGAATCTATCAACAGAAAATAAAACACTCAGGGACAGAAGCCTCAGAAGACAAACTGCTGCAGGGCGAAGGTGGTAGCCACCCCTGCTCGCTGGGTGTGTAACGTGTCTCAGGTCCACTCTGGATAAGCATTCATCCAACCCTCAGACAGGGAGAAGGGAACCGTGGGACCTCCACGTCTCAGAAAAGGAAATGAGGGGAAGCCATTTGCCCAGAAGAGGGAAGCCAGGATTTGAACCCAGGTCTCCTGGGAAGGCCTTGACTACTGTGCTACCTCCTAAACCTCCCTTAATAGGGATGAGGAGGAGCTGGTCACCAGGAGTCTTGTTCCCATGACAAAGTCTCATTGGTGACCCCCAGAGCAGTGGGTCTGAGTCCTGCTGTAAACTACCTGCATCGGAGTGGGATGCAGGGAGTTTTCTAGAAAGCCCATCTCCAGGCCCATTCAGACCTGTGGTGACTGGCTAACCTACATTTTTCACATGATACTACTGGATTCTGAAGCACACAGGAGTTTGAGAACCGCTGGCTGAGGGACGATTCTGACCTAGACAGAACGACGCTTATTTCTCAGGAGAATAGACCTTGAGAAGAGCTGCCTCTGTGCGACCCGGAGGTGACAATAAAAATGGCTGTTGATCGGTCATCTACTATGTACTAGGTCCTCTTTTAAGTGCTTCATTCTCATTTCATCCTCAGCACAACTCTATAGAAGAAGTAATAGCATTATCCTCCCCATTTTAGAGAGGAGAAAACTGAGGCACAGGGAGCTTAAGTTCCCTTGTACAACAGTGCATCGCTTGAAAATGGTGGAGCTAGGATTAGAATTCAGGGAGAGGCTCCAGAGCCTGCTATCTGACTGCTTCCAACCAACTTTATCCTGGAGCCCACAGTCTAGTGTGAAAGGAAGAAGCAAACACAGTTATAAAATTCATAGGCAGGTGCCCCAAGGAAGGGGCCTGCATGTGCTTGGGAAGTGCAGGAAAGGGACTTCTAACCCAAAAAAAGGAAGTTGGTTAGAAAAGCCTTCTTAGAGGGGGAGACTTGAGAGTCGGGCTTTGACGGATGAGTAGGAGTTTGCTGGGCATGTGTTGAGAATGCTGCTCTTAGCAGAGGGAAGGGGGTGCACAAAGTTATAGAGATATGTTCAGAGAAACGCCATGTGACAGCCACACTGGGGTAAGGGAGAACTTGGTGGCTTAGAAGTCCTGGTTAAAGAATTAGACTGCACCCTGAAGATAACAGAGGTGTCACTGAAGGATGGAGGACATGGCCTTTGCATTGGGAAGCCGGACCTGGGGCATGGCAAGGCTGGATTGAAGCAGAGAGACTGGAGGCAGGAAGACCCAGGGTTCTGGGAGTCAAGTGGGTGGTGCAGGGCAGTGACGGTGAAGAACACTCTGAGACAGGCCAGGCGGGGCTGGGGGGTGACTACTGAGAGGGCAGAGGAAGGCGGGCAAAGGGTTTGTGAAAATTCTGGAAACTGGGAGGACAAAGCCTGAGGCCCATGGAGCATCCAGAAGCAGGATCCAGGAAGAAATGGGAGACACGGGTGGGAGTCATCAGGGTGGGCAGATCTTCAACTGGAGGCTGGGTAAGGTCACCTGCGAGAGGGGACGGGAGTGGACGAGGCTCCTTTGTGGCATCCTCTCAAGTTCCAGTGCTGGCCCTTGCCCACAGCAGGTGCCCACCTTCCTGAGCAAACCTGTCTTCTTCACTGTTACACCCATCCTCTCCCCTCTTCACATCCTCAACAGGTGGGCAGGCAGGGGTTGTCTGTCCTGCCATTCTCTGAGATTCATGCAACAGTTTAGGGGAGGTCCACCTTCCATCTGCGTGAACCCAGCACCTGCTAGGTGCCCAGTACATGCCTGCTTACCTGCCCTGTACATGCCGGCTGGGTGCCTTCTACATGCCTGTGGCACTAAATGTGAACTAGGCCAGGTGTGCTTTGGTGCCGGGGGTGGGGTGGGTCCCAGGACAGAGCTTCCCAGGGGGCAAGCTTTGAGAGCTCTCCTGTCCCAACCACATCCCCACACTCACACATCCACCTTCCTGAGCATAGAGTCCCACTTACCATCGTGTGGCTGAGCAAACTGCCACCCTCTTCATCTTCTTTGTCTATAAATAGAACTCCTACTATGGAGCAATTAGAGAAATCGGGTCTGAATGGGACCACTCAGACAAAGTTCTTGGGAAGTGGTTAAGAGAGGGGTCAAGTCAGGGGTGTGGGTATGAACCCACCTGGATCCACCACTTGTGGGCTATGCAGCCTTGGATGTGCCTTTCATCCCCACGTCTGCCCAGTGAGGATCAGAATTGTATGTAATCATGTGAAGGTGAAATATGCAAACTGCCTGTGCACAGTGGGTGGGCCTCAATATACAGTTGCCAGTGAAACGTACTAAGATTGGTGCCACGACCCATCTTCACTCAGCAGAACTCTGATGACCCCTCCTTCCAGGGCTCGAGCTAGGGGGTTGTATGTGCCTGGCTGGTGCCTGGAGTGGGAGGCCTTTGGGCTGGGCTACAGGAAGATCTAAGCTGGAGAGCTGGTGCTGGCGAGGAAAGGTATTTGCATCAGATAATGGGTAAAGTATCTTGTTATTCCATTAACTTGTGTAGCAACGACTGCGGCAGAGGGAGGGAGCGTTGGAAACCCGCAGGGTGGGCAGGGGATGAGCTCACTGACCCACCGCTAAGCCAGGGGCTTCCAGGGGGCTCAGGAGCCTCGACAGGAGCTGCAGGGGTGGCCTTTGGGCAGAGGGGTGAGGGCAAGGCTGGGCCTCATTCTAGACCTTAAGGTAGGGTCCCAGATGGGGTCAAAATCAAGAAGCACATGCCGGGCACCGCCAGCGCCAGTGCCAGTACCTCCCTGTCCGTCATCCCCAATTGAGCTCTGAGTTCCTGGGACTCAGAGGCTCTGATCATGGCCACAGTATTCAGCCCCCTGAATAAAAGCGCAGGTGCTGGAGCCCCCTGCATGGGGGTTTGAATCCCGACTCCACCCTTTACAAGTTTGGTAAGTTGCACAGGCACCTAGCATCACTGGGCTTTCTATTAAATAAGATACTACTACTACATCTCGTCCCTCAAGGCCATGTCATCACTCCTCTGACAAATCCTATGGAGTCCCTGACACAAGCCAGGAGCTTCTAGGCACTGGGGGCCAGCAGGGAACAGCAGGGACTAAGTCTTGTTCTGATGAAGTTTGCATTCCAGGTCAGGGAGGGTGCACATAAATAAATAAGAGAACTATCAGAAAGTGATAAGTGCTATAAAATTTGAAAATAGGATAACAAGGGGCCAGGTATAAGGAGGAGGGGTCTTTTAGAGACTGAAGGAAGGATACTCTAGGGGTGGCATTTGAACTATAGCGCGGGTGACATCAATAGCCTTGAAGGGCCAAGGTTGGACTCAAGGGGCACATCCGAGGAGAGGAAGGAGGCCAGTGTGGCTGAAGCAGAGTGGGCAGCAAAGACGAGACAACCTCAGGATGGAGAAGAGGGAGGCACTGGCCGTGTAGAGCCGCGCAGCTGTAGGATTCAGTTTGATTGGAAGCACCATGGCAGCCCCTGGAGGTTTGGAGCAGGGGAGGGACGTGATCCAATTTCCATGGTTCAAAGGGCCCCTGGCTGCTGGTAGGGGATGGATTGCAGGGGCCGAGGTGGTGCAGGGGAGCTGAAAGGAGGCTGGTAGATGGTGGTCTAAGCGGGTAGTGCAGGGGAAGGTGGGATGAGACTGTGAAGCAGGGCTGGGCTGGGTTTTAAAGGCACTGACACAGGACATGAGGATGATGAGCAGGAGAGGGAAAGGGAAAGGACCAGGATGGCACAGATGACTGAGACTGAGTATGTTGGAAGCGGGTGTATTGAGCATGGCCCCTTGCACACAGGAAGTGCTGGTAAACACTGCCCATTGGGGAAGCATCCTGTTCTATACTAAGCACCACCTTCTGAAGGGACCAGCCTTGCAGACCAACAGAGCGGCACTTCTGGCCTCAGATTCCTGGGCTGGGTCAAATGACCTCTGAGGGGTAACAGAGGACTCCAAGCAGGAAGGGGGCGGGCCGTCATGCTGCCCAACATGTGTGGTTACAGCATAAACACCCAGATGACTTGCCCAAGGTCACTGGGCTTGCTAGGGGCAGAGTAGGACCCGGAAAGCCAGTCTTTTGACCCTGTTAAATGCCCTCTGGGATCCAAAGTCTGAGATTCCAGGTGTGAGTCCTTCTCTGGACCCCAGGGCTTTGGTAGCAGAGTCTAGCCTCCGAGCCGCTGTGTTTGCTGTTCCCTTCCCAAAGCCTCCCACGACCTTCGCATGCCACTTGGCCTCTCTCCACCCTCTCACCCCAGCAGTTCTGCAGAGGACATGCCTCCCTGGGCCTGCAGGGTTTCCCAGGGTTGGGCCATCCCTAGGGTCAGGTCATCACCATTGCCTCATCTCCTTCCACAGCCAACTTGGAAAGACTCCCCAGCCTTGTGCCAGGAGAGGCTGGCACAGCTGCCAGAGCCCAACTCCGTGGCGCCACAGGCCCACACAGGGACTGCCCTGGCTCCTGGTGGCCAAGCCACACAGGATAGAACCACCTTTCCTGCTGGGACACAGCCCAGGCGGAATCCCCCTTTCTTCCTCCTGGACCAATCGGATGTGAGTCAGGGACCCTCTCATGAACAATTTTCCTCTCTTCCTTCTCCCCTCTATGAGGCCCGGAGTGGCCTTAGACCTACCTGGCAGGGGAGGCAAGGCGGAGCCAGTTGGAGCAAATGCCCAACCAGCCTCTTGCCTGGTAAGGTCACCCAGGAGCCTCAAGCCAGCAGGCATTCCTCCCTCCATCCCCAAGGGTCTGGCCTTATGCTAGCCCCCAACTCGGGACACAGACTTTACACTTAACCTCAAAGCAGTCCCTGCCTCACTTGGGGCCAAGTTCAGACAAGAGGCAATCAGGGACTTAAGTGGCTGCCAGAGAAGGCCAGCCGCCTGGTTATGAAATATTAAGTGGCAAGAGCCTGAGAACGTATAATTGCAAATGAGACTCTGAGGCAGATGTTGCCAACAGCTTGGACCGGCGCGTGCAGTTGGGACTGACAGGGGATTTCAAGTCACCAAGCCAGGCTGCTGGCAAGGGCCCCACATTTGCTGCGCCCCACCCTGCTGGGTGCCAGGCCCTGAACTGGATGCTACAGGTAAAAGGATTTAATCAGACACGGTTCCAGCTTCAAGAGGTTCCGTGTCTGGTGAAGAAGACAAAGTAAGCAAGTGCTCACAGCCACAGGGACTCTCGGGTGTGGTGTGGGCCCCAGGGAAATGTCTAGGAGGGGTTGGAGGATTGAGGCTTTAGAGTGGAAATGAGCTGACTTTGAAGCATACATTCAGTCAGTTAGTCAGTCAGCAAGCATTGATTCAATACCTAATGTGTGTCAAATGTTGTAGATTGGGGGAAATAAAGTATTAAATAAGCTCAACCCTTTCTCTCATGGTGGGCTTACAATTCAGTAAGAGCTTGCAGTCCATGGGTGAACAAGAGTTTGCACCAGGAAGAAGAGATAGAGGAAAGAGAGCCCATGCAAACATCAGAGGCATGAAGTCAAGTAGATTCAAAGTGAGGCTCGAGTTCACTGTGGCTCGACCTGTGTGAAAGGGAGGGAGGGAGTGAGGGAGGGGATGGCTAGTAGCCAGTGCCTGAAAAGCAGCCACATTAAGGAGTGTGGGTGAGTCCTGGAGGGTTTCAAAGTACCCTGCAATGCCCTCCCTCAGGGACAGTCCATGGCTCCCAGGATTCCTCAGATAGGACATAGTCTGGTCTTTTACTCAGTAAGAGGAAGCAATAAGAGAAAGGAGATATCCCACTGAATATCCTGGGGCATGCGTGTGGCTGCCTGGTCAGTCACCCATCCCCACCCCAGGCTGGGAGGAGCTCAGAGAAGCCAAGCCCCACCCCTTTACTCTCCCTATCCCTGCAGCCTGGGCCAGCTCCTGAACTGCTGAGAACAGATCCTGGGAACACAGGTGCCTTTGTCTTTGCCAGGATCTCAGTCCCTGCGGAAGGTGGCAGTGGGGAGAGTAATATGAGACCCCAGACCCTTCAGGCAACAGGTCCTCGTCCAGCAAGGGAGCCAGGGAAGATTCCAGTGCAACACTCCCAAGAATGTCCCCACTGGCCAGACCTCTGTCTCCACTGCCCTGCCCAGAGCCAGGGTAGGGTGGACTGGGTGAGCTCTCAGGCCATTCCCTGGCCAGCATTCTATACAAAGAGAAGGGGGACGAGAAGAACTGCGTGTGCACATGAAGATGCCGAAATCCCAGGAGGATTAGAGTCCTTGAAGAGGTTCTAAGAGTCTAGAGTTGCATTCGGCTGAGATTCTAGAATTCTACAGGTCTAAAATTCCAAGATTTTAGAATCCTGTGATTCTAAGACTCTTACTTGATTGGGAAGGGAAGACATCATAGTGATCACATCCTCTTAACAAAATTCACGCCTCTGGAAAGAACTCCACACCCATAACTCCAAAGCCAAGCAGGCTTGTTTTCCCCCTTTCTGCCTTCAAATTGTCTTTTCGCTCTTCGGTGTCTGCTCATCTGCACACCCCCCTCCACAGTCCCTCCTCCAAGCCTGGCAGTCACACATTTGCCATCTGCATATTACCCAGTGATTAGCACAGCAGAGCAGGAGAGGAGGGTGTGGAACCCATGCTGCCTGCCAGTCAGACGGCCTTAAGTTGACCAGGCTACAGCAAGTCACCCCAGCTCCCTGCAAGGGCTGAGCAGGGAAGGGAAATATACTCCTGCAGAGTCAGACACACACACAGCGAGACACACAAAGGACGGCCTCAGGCACACAGACACACAAAGACACAGAGAGAGATGTGCACACACACACAGACAGTGCAAACAGCACACGCCCACACATGTGCAGCACTCACGCCCATGCAAACAAACCAGAGACAGACACACAACCCCACAGTGACATACACCTGGACACACAGGCATGCAGAAACACAGAGAAATACAGGCACAGCACACATGCATACCTGCAATGCAACATAGACAAACACACCCAGTCATGCACACGCTCAGAGATACAGCCACACAGATGCATACATACAAACACATATGTACAAACACATGCAAATAAATCTAAACAAATAGATACAGACTCAACACAGACCAACACACTCCCAGGGAAACAACAGCACTGAGTTATTAGCACACCCTCCAAATGAGAGTTGTCAGAATCACCCTTCTCCTCCCCAACTCCCACTCCTTCTCATTCATGGGACAATATTTATGGCCCATTCTGCACGCGACCTGGCACTGGGCCCCTGAGAGATCCCAGGGCTCTGACACAGTGTAGTAAGGGGAGGAGCAGTTCAGTCAGTCCCCGGGAACTCAGAGGCAGCTGGAATAAAGATAGGCACTGGGTTCAGGAAATCATTGCCAGAGCTCTGTGAAATGGATTGCCTGGAAAGGTAGTGAGCTCCCCACCACAGGAGGCAGCCTAGTGCAACCAAGGGTTTGGGGCATCAGATGGGAGAGTGGGCACCAGGGGGATTAAAAATCTTTACAATCTATTCGAGCCCTGAGGGTCTCTATTTCTGTCAGTTCCACTGAGCTTCAAAACAGTGGTCTTCAAAATTTTTTCTATCATATTCCCAATTAGTGAAAACATTTTAAACATGTATTCCTCAATGTATGTACATTTGATATTTTTTACAAATTTTATATATTTGTTATGTACTTCACAGAACACACACAAAAATAGAAAAAACTGAAATAATGAGATAAAGGTACATAGATCACTACTTTAAAGGACAGGAGGAACTGAAGGGAAAGTGATATAACATTTATTAAGTCCCTCTTGTGTGCTAGACTTTTGATAAATATTATTCCTTTGAATCTTCAAAATAGCTCTGTAAAGACGCTATCATGATTTTTCCATTTTGCAGATGAGAAACTAAATGACAAGACAAATAAAAAATCCTTTCCCCCAGTCTTGCCACCTGTAGCTGCTGGGGCTGGAATCTGGACCCAGGTAAGCTGGATCTGGAGCCCACTGCCCACCCTGACCACTGCCACGTCATGCAGGGAGCATGGAGCTGGGGAAAGACTCGTTTGGTTTTTGTAGGCAACAGGCTGAGTGGAGGGGCAGCATAGTTTGTCAAGAGCCCTGAATGATGGCCTTCAAGCCAAACAGCAGGTATGATTCTCAAACCATAGGCACAGTTGGGCCAGATGTGGCCATTTCTTTCCTTTAAATCTTGGCTGCTCAAAGTGCAGTCCAGGGACCAGCAGCTTCAGCCTCCCCTGGAAGTTTGCTAGAAATGCAGAATCTTGGCCCCACTCCAAACCTACTAAGTCAGAAACTGCATTTAACAAGAATAAAGTTTGAGAAGGCCTGAATTACTTAAATTCACCTGGTCTATGAATGTATCCCATGGGGATGATGTGAAGGAAGCCCAACCTTGGTCATTCTTGGGGCTCCCTCCTCTCCAGAGCCTGCCCAGTTCCAGGGTCTTAGAGAGTCTCTGGGCATTTGAGGTAGCTTCCAGGAATCTGTCCACACTGCTTGTCTGCGGCTCCCATCTGGCTCTGAGTAAAAGCTGAAGGCCTCGCCTTGGCCTGCACAGCCCAGCGGACTGGGCCGTGCATCCTCTCCAACCTCGTTTCCCACCTCACTCCTGGCTAGTTTCCTGGGCGCCCAGCTGCCTAGCTGCCCTTGAACTTGCCATTCCAGGGTCTTTGCACTGGCCGTTCCTTTCCCCTAGTGTTCCTATGGCTCTCCTTCACGCTTTCTTTAGGAAACTCCACTCCCTGAGTTGTAGTTCAGTCAGCATGGTGGGAAAAATTGTAAAACGGACACAAACCTTCTTGGAAGGCCGGAAGGTTTTGCAAAAACCTCGGGAAGAAGTTTATGGCTGAAGGCAGCCCTGCTCTTATCTCAGGGCTAGGGAGGAGGGTGAGTTACAAGGGAGTGCAAAGGAATGTATCTAGAATAGTTTGATCTAGATTAGCTTATTTACCTGTTTCCCTGAAACCAACATTTGACTATCTGCAGGCAAAAGTGTTTTCTACTTGGCGGTGGTGGGGGAGGGGGCGTTGGCAAAGATGATTACCCACAAATGGTGTTTGCTTTAGGCCTTTGTCATTAAATCTGTCTAAATAAAGGCCCGTGGGGCTGGCTTGTGGGGACCGCCATTGCTGACTTTACAGAACCCTCCTCGGCGTCTGTGAGTGGCGTGGACCCCTAGCCAACTCTTTCACTGGCTGTGTCTGAGTACATTGGTTCATCGGTCACTGGGTCAGGGTCTTTGGGTTGGACCCGATACTGAGTGAGACCTCTAATGCATAGAATAGCATCCCCTCCCGCCAACTCATGCATTTATCTTTCCATCCCCCAACTAGAATGTGAATGCTGAGTGCAAGAACTGTGACCATCTCATTTCCAGAATCTAGCTGAGGCCCTGGCCATAGTAGGTGCTCAATAAACATCTGTTGACTGATGGAGGCTGTGCCCATTGTCCCACCCTGGTGGACCCCCATCTCAGCCGCCCTGTGGGGCTGTGGGGTCGTCTGTGAGGGCAGAAGCCTTAAGACCCAGGTATGGCTTTCTGGAGCCACCATGAGGCCTTGTCCCCCATCCCCAGTCCTACTGGGGTGGGGGCAGCAGCCCCTGACAGCCTGACCCTGACAGCCTGACCCCTTCTAACTTCTCCAATGTGCTTGCCCCTAACCTCTCCCAGTCCTTCCAGGGAATCTCTTTGGTTTTAGACTTCACTAAAGACTAAGGGGCCTTCATTTTCTGCCTAAATCCCTGCAGCACCTGCTTACTAACTTGGCTTGTCATGCCTACAGGCCGTGAGAGCTCCAGCCACACATTTCCCTCTCTGTGCCTCAGTCTCCTCATCTATTCCATGAGGATACTTAGCACCATTTTTGCTGAAGAAGGAATGAGACTTAGTGAGAAAGAAAACTATAACGGTGGAATTTCAGGCATGAACCAGCCCGGGGTGGCAGGCACTGGGGCAGCAGGGTGTGAGCTGGGAGTGAGGAGGGGGACTAAGGGATTTGCTATCAAAAGAATAGGGTTTACCGCCTTGCTGTGCCACTAACCCAGTATTTTGATCAGGTAGAGCTGCTGTTTACTCACCTGTACAATGGGTATGGCATGGCTATGAGGCTCCCGTCAGGTACAGGCCAAAGGGCTCTGGGAGACTTCCCAACCCACTTCCCTCCTTGCTCCAGCAGCAGCATGAAGGCTGGTGCGGCCACCTGCTACTCAGAGGCCACGATCCCGATCAGAAGCTGCAGCAGCGGAGCAAGCGGTATATGTGTCCTTTAGGCTTTCCCTGAGAGCCAAGCCAGTTCCTGCCCAAGGACAGACACTTCCTCTCTCTGGTACCGGAATGAGGCCAACCAGAGTCTTGGCTTCCCTGCCTGGGAAGGCAGCTGGGAGTTCAACGAGGACAACTGTTCCTCCAGGAAACCCAGGCCAAGCTAGGCCCTCGGGGTGGTGGAGCCTGAGCCCCTGGGTCCAGCCGCCTCCTCATGGACAGAGCTGCATCCTGCTTCCCGTTTCCTGCTTTCTGCTCCTTCCACTCTATCAGCGGTTTTTACCTGAGGCCCTACTCTGTGTGGGCTCAGCTCCAAGTGCTGGGGAACAAAGGCAAAGACCTCGCATGGATCTCAAAGACGAGTGGGAGATAGCCACGCAACCATCAGTGTATAACATGATATGCTGTCAAGAAATGCAAATGCTATCAAACAATAAAGTGGAGTAGGGAATAGGAAGCGATGGGACAGTTTTAGCTGAGTGGTCAGGACATGCTTTTCGGCAGAGGTGACATCTGAGCAGAGACCCTCAGGAAGGGTCAGGGGCAAACTAGGCAGCTAGCTGGGAAAGAGGGTTCTGGGCACAGGGAGCAGCCCGTGCAAAGGCCCTGAGGAAGGCACCTGCTAGGCATGTCCAAGGGATACTGAGGTGGTGAATGGACTGGAGTGGAGTGAGCAAGTGGGAGAGTGTGGGGAGACCAGGTCTGTGAAAGGGGGATCACGTGGGGCTTTTTAAGCTGCGTTGAGAACTTCAGGTTTTACTCCAAGAGAAGGAATGGAAGGCTATTGGGAGGCTTTGATTGAAGAGGCAACAAGGTGGGGAGTCCAGGGAGGAAGCTGGGAGCCAGTGAGGAGGTGACTGCACTAATCCAGGTGGGAAATGGAAGTGCTGAGGCCAGAGTCTGATGCAGGTGGGAAGGAGTGGTTGGATTCTGGGTTTATTTTGAAGGTAGAGCCAAGAGGATTGGCTAGCAGGGAAGGAAGACAAAACGGTGAGTCAAGGAGGGTACCAAGGTGCCTGAGAAACTGCATGAACAGAATGAGATGGAGCCGGCAGCAAACATCATTCTCAGCTGCCAAGCGTTGGTGCATATTTTCTCTGTCTCTGTCTCTCACTCTCCTTTTTATGCATTAATCCTGCCCTCATCTATTTTCAGAGGAGAAAACTGAGGCTGAGACTCCCTCGAGATCGCACAGATAGTGAAGGGGAGAGCCTGGAATTGCATGCATATCTCTTAGCCACCAAACTATATATTGTCCCATCAGAATGGGAGTTAGGGTCCTCTGTTCATTCCTTATTTCATCCACCAGATCCTTGTGTGCCTAAGGCCTGTCAGCAGGCCCGGTGCTGGGCACCACAGAAGGACCTGGATATCATCAAGCCAGCACCTCAGTGGTGATGGAGACCCAGAAGGAGCACTGTGGGGCACCCCAAGCTCATCCTAAGCAAGCAGAAGTCAGCATGTGCAGCAGTTGGGAGCAGGGGCTAGGGAATGAGAGCTCTCTGTGCCTCAGTTTTCTCGTCTGTGAAATGTGGGTAAGAATTGTGTCCACCTAAGAGAATCACAGGGAGGCATCATGAGAGAACGTGCTGAAACCCTTCAGGCCTGGGCTTAATATGTGCTCCTATGTCTAGCTGTGATTAGTGCTATTAGGGAGTCAGCACTCAAACCCAGGTCTCTCAGTGACGGCTGAGGCAATCAGCTCTCTGCCCCTGCAACACCACCGGTACAGGGACGCCCACCCAGAGGTGTTGGGGAGGGCTCCTCTTAGCTCCGCACAGCTGGGCTCGGCTCTGGGTGGAGCCTGATTCCCAGAGCCTGAGAATAGTGTTTAGGGCCTGACAGTGTGGTCCCACCCCTGATGGTCTCCGGTGAGCTGCCTGCCTGCCGAGTTGCTCAATTGCTGACTTCCCCAGGAAAGCACTAATTACAGCAAGGCTCCCTCGGGCCCTGGCTTGGTGATCTGTCACAGCCCCTTGGCTTCAGAGCACTGGCTGCGGTCTCTGAGCACATGGCTGTCCTGCCCTCTGCCTTTCCTGTAAGGGTTGGACAGAAACCAGAGGGATGGACAGATCCCCAATCAACAGGGAAACTGGGGCTGGGCTTACAAAGGAGTCCCACCTTGGCTTGAATGGCAGTCAAAGTGTGATCCCTGAATCAGCAGCGTCAATATCACCTGGGACCCTGTTAGAAATGCAAATTCTCAGACCTTACCCAACTGAATCAGATACTCCATGGCTAGGGTCGTGGAATCAGTGTTTTCACGATCCCTCCCGGGCTGCTGCTGTCAGCTCAAGTTGTAGAACCAAAGCTCTGATTCCGTGCAGCTGTGGTTAGAGGGAGGGCTGTGGAGAGGTGATTTTGAAGTGGGACAGATAGAGGCACAAGCTCATAGAGACCCACCTTCAAATCCAGGCTGTGCCAACTCCTTACCCTGGGATCGGATCGTGGGCAGAGCACTTCATTTATTTACCTATAATTTTAATTTATTATTATTATTATTTTAGAGACAGGGTCTTGCTCTGTTGCCCAGGCTGGAGTGCAGTGGAGCAATCATAGGACACTGCAGCCTGGAACTCCTGGGCTCAAGCAGTCCTCCCATCTCTGCCTCCCAAAGTGCTGGGATTACAAGTACGAGCCGCCATGCCCAGCCCACTTTTTAAATTTAATACATATTTATTGACAACCTGTTTACTGTTGAAGGCCCTGGGGCTGCAGCTCTAGAACGAAACAATGGCAGTGGCCAACACTGAACCTGTAATAACTCATTTAACCCTTAGAAGAAACCTCTCAGGTGGGGTCCTATCGTTAGCCCCGAGGAAGCGCAGATCATCAAAATAACTTGCCCCAGGCGGCTAGTCTGAGCGACCACTGGAGTGCAAGCCACTGGGATAAACTGACCTGGAGCTAGTTCGGGAGACAAACAAAATGCAATGAGACACACAATATTAGCAGGTTGTGATGCAGGCTATGGAGATAAAGTTGGGAAGAGGGTAGGGCATATTGGGCAGGGGTGGGGGTGCCTAACAGGGTGGTCTGGCAAGGCCTCCCGAGGAGGTGGCGTGTGAGCAGAGGGCTCCTGAAGTCTCAGCTGCCTTATCTGTAAAATGAGGGAACTATTAGCTCACCCTCCCAGGTGTGATATGAATGTCACAAGTCTGTAAAGCATAGTAGATGCCAAACAGATGAGAATTGTTATCGTTTGGAAAACTGAGTTCAGGCCAGGCACAGTGACTCAAGCCTGTAATCCCAGCACTTTGGGAGGCCGAGGCAGGCGGATCACGAAGTCAGGAGATCGAGACCATCCTGGCTAACATGGTGAAACCTGTCTTTACTAAAAATACAACACATTAGCAGGGCGGGGTGGTGGGTGCCTGTAGTCCCAGCTACTCCGGAGCCTGAGGCAGGAGAATTGCTTGAACCCGGGAGGCAGAGGTTGTGGTGAACCGAGATCATGCCACTGCACTCCAGCCTGGATGACAAAGCGAGACTCCATCTCAAACATACACACACACAACTGAGATTACCCTTACTGGACGTAGCAGGGGCTCAGTAAGGCCACTCCCATCTCCTGTCCCCGCAGCCCCCCCCCCGCTCTCCAGCCTGGTCAGCAGCTCCGCTTGGGCTAGTTGGTTCTCTGGTCCAGGCTGCCCAGGAGTCCATGCTGTTTTTTTTTTTTTTTTTTTTTTGTTCTGGCTCCACAGCTGAGACCTCTAACTCCAAATGGCTCTTCTTGCCCAGAAAAATAGGTCGTTGGCAACTCCAGCCTCCTGACCGGTCCCACGCAAAGGCAGTCTGGCAGGCCTGCCTGCTGACGCCAGCCCAGGGTTATGGGAAGTGGGGAGCAGAGCTCGGGCAGGGCTGCAACCAGGTGGAGCTGGGCTGTGCAGGTGCCAGCATGTCCCACAGGGTGGCCCTGGTCAAATCGTGTTATCTCTGGACGTGTTTCCTCACCTCTGGGAACCCCCCAGTGTTGCTGAGGCTTTAGTCAGATAACGTATCTCAAAGGGCTAGAACACACGAGGGTGCCACAGGCAAAGGCCAAACTCCAGAGAGGCCCCATCACGACAGCTTTCACAGCTTTGTCACTATGGACCCCTCGTATCAGAGTTTGTTATTCCTGTTTCACAGATGAAAAGATTGAGGCTCATTTTTTTTTGCATAAGTCAAATTGGCAAAATCTTGGCTTCCGGGCCCCTGATCCTCTCCTCCTCGTGCTCATTTGTCTTCTTCCTTTGACGACAGGGAAGGAATGTGATCTGACTTCTGTGCAAGGATTCTGCAGGCTGCTGAGTGAGGAATAGACAGAAGGCACCAGGTGGAAATAGGGCACCCAGGTGAGAGCGGTGGAGGCTCAGACGAGGGCGAGGGCGGGAGCCGCAGAGGTGCGGAGAAGTGGTTTGGCTCTGAACATGATGGAAAGGCCCAGCAGCCAGGATTGGCTGACAGATTGTGCCCTCTAGGAGTGAGAGGAAGAGTCAAGCAGCATGCGCAGGGACGCAGCCACCCCTGGCTTCCCATCTCACCTCCTCAGTGAGATGGTCCCTGATCTGTTTTCCAAATTGCACTCTAGCTTTCTCATCAGCACACCTGGGTCCCTTCCCTGGCTAATTCCCCCTACCCCGTTAACACCTATCCCATTTCACGTACTTATTGGTTCCTTTCCTCCCAATAGAATGTCAGTTCCCTGAGGGCAGGGATTTTTTATCTGTTTTCCAACTGTTTCATTCCCAGTGGCTGGCACCCAGCAGATGCTTAATAAAAAATATTGTTGAGTGCATGAATGAATATTATGAAGGTAGTTAGATTTTAACACAGGGCAGCCCAGATCTGCTGTGGGGGTGGCTGATTCATGTCAATTATCTGCCATAATCTCTGGCCTCAGACAAGTTGCCCTCCGCCTCAGTTTACCCATGGCCTGTGGGTCTCAATGGCTTCTCAGGCTTGAGGTTGGCCAAGGATGATTTTTACGTGGATGGAAAACAAGGGTCAGGGCCCCCTCCTGGGGGAGAGGTGTGGATGAAAAGCCCCCGTGTAGAGAAGCCCTGCTGAGCGCCTTTGCCAAAGGTGCTATATATAAATAGCAGGTGGTTCAATTATTATCCTTCCCTAATCCCCAGTTTCCTAATCCCCAGGCAGGTTTGTGAGTGTGTGTGTGTCTTGGAGAACAGTGAACAGCAGAGCCTTCTGGAAGTCCAGGGCAGGAAGCTGCCTCTTCTCTGATCTCATCAGCAGCCCCCATCTCCACTCCTATCCCAGATGGAGTCTGGTGACAGATTTTCCCAGGAGCCTCCCTGGTCGTCGTCATGGTCTAGACCAGATGAGGCCTAAAGAGTTGGAGACCTTCCCTGCCCCCACCTCAGATACCAGGATAACCCAGAACAATCTCCTGTCTCATTGGTGCCCAATTCCATGCCCCCCTTTCTCCAGTCCTATGTTTGCACAGTGGCCTTTTAGACACATAAATCAGACATGGCCCTCCCCTGCTGAAATCCTCTAGGGGTCTCCCAACTGCAGAATAAACGAAGGCTCTTCACCCAAGCCTTGGACACCATCCACCCTCCCCCGTCCTCTATCTTGTGCTCTGGCGCCTAGCCACCTGGGGCCTTCCCCTGTCTTGGGCCCTCTTCCTGGAACACCTTTCTCCCCAGATCTTTGCCTTGCTGACCCTTGTTGTGATTCAGCAACTCATGTCTCAGGGGGGCCTTACTGGCCCTCTTCTGTAAATACGCTCACCCCTCTCCCTCTCTAAGTTCAATCTTCTACTGTTCATTCGTTATTTCTACCTGTCCACTTATCTGTCTCCCCTACTAGAATATAAATTCCTCATGGACAGGGACCTTATGTGGGTCACTGTGGTGCTCTCCCACACCCAAAGAAATGAAAATTCCCTTGCACTTCAAATGCTGCCCCAGTCCCTGTGGGTTCTCAAGGACTGTTGTCAAACACTTCACTTATTTATCAAATGCTTATGTTGCACTTGGTATGTGCTAGGCTCTTTTTAACATGTCTTACAAATATTAACTCATCTAATCTTCACAATTGATACTCATGCTGGCCTCGTTTCAGATGAAGCTGAGGCACAGAAGAGGTAAGGTATTTTCCAAGTCCACACAGCTCATAACAGAAGCCACGGGATTTGAACCCAGGGAGTTCAGTCCATGGTCTCAAGTGTGGCACCCTCCCTGCCCCCCTGTCTTAGCACAACAGCAGGACCAGGCATTTAACTAAAAGACTTGGGGCAGGAGGGGAGGTGGTGGTGTTACTCTGCACGGTCTTTAGCCTGGGAATCAGAAATTCAAATCTTGTTTCCACCCCAGGCCTTGCAGTGTGGCCTTAAGCAAACCTACTCCCTCTCTGGGCCTCCACTTTCTACTTACAGGGCTGAGCCTCCTCCCACCTTGCATCATTCCTATCTTAACTGGGCAGCAGAATTCCCTTCCAACCGCAGCGGGTGGTGAACTTGTGTTCCTCCCACAGCGCGGAGCCTTCTGCCAGGTGACCACGACCCTGACACTCCCTGTCACTGACCTGGCTGCTACGGGCCGGTGTTCCCTCCAGGAAAACCGAGGTTCTGTCCTCTCCAGCTCCAGGCCAGTGGCCTCCGCTCCACTTCCCCTCCTCTTCCTGTCCTCCTCCTGGCACCCAGGCCTTCAGGGCCCGCTCTCCCTCGCACGCCCCGGCCTGGGCCTCCCCGCTCCCTCAATCTGCCCTCCATCACCGGGACACCCGGCCAGGGCGCTCGCACCTCCCCGGGAAGGCCCCCGGCCCTTCCCCTCCGGTTCCCCGCCGCAGCCCCCTTCTCGCTCCCTCTCCTCCCCGCGCCTCTTTTCCAGGCGGCACCGAAGTCCTTCCTACACACACGCTATTTTTGGACCATCGCTCTCTTCTTCCTCTCCCCTTCCCCCTGCGTTCACTTACTTCCTCATTTTCCTTCACCTCGGCCGGGCTCTGAAAGGATCGGGGCCCCTTCGGCCCGCACCCACCCCCAAGAGGGGCGTCCAGCTTTGGGCGCAGGGGCACAGCCTCTTGGGGAGGGGCAAAGGCAGGCACCCCCCACCCCGGCGCCTCCACTCCCCGACTCCTTCGCCGCCTCCAGCCTCTCGCCAGCGGGCAGCGAGGACTAGCCGCGCGCGGCCGGAGTCCGCAGGCGAGGGGAGGTCGGCCGCAACTTCCCAGTCCACCTTAAGAAGACGATGTAGCCAGCTCGCGGCGCCGACCTTAGAAAAACAAGTTTGCGCAAAGTGGAGCGGGGACCCGGCCTCTGGGCAGCCCCGGCGGCGCTCCCAGTGCCTTCCAGCCCTCGCGGGCGGCGCAGGTCCGAGCCTGGCAGGGACAGGGAGGGGCAGAGCGGGACGGGTCGGGGCCGGGCACGAGCCGCGCGGTCTCCTGAACTGGCACATTGTCCGAGCCGGAGGCTCGTCTCGTCCCGAGCCCGAGCGGGCTGCGCGGCTCGCGGGGCCGCCTCCCCGGGCAGCAGTCGGGGGCCAGCGCGGGGGTGCCGGGGCCCGGACGCCGGCGCGGGGGGCGACGCTGCCCTCCCAGGCCCGGCGCGCAGCGCGCAGCCCTCGCTCCCTCCCCTGGGGCGCGCTGCTGGCGGACGCGCAGGCGGGCGCTTGCTCGCCGAGAAGGTGCCGGCGGGGCCAGAGCCCCGAAGCCTCCCCGGGCGGCGAGAAGAAGGGAGGAGGCGGGAGGGAAGGAGGGAGGGGGCCGGGCTGCCGGGAGGGCGGGGGCAGCGGCCGGGACTGCGGGCCGGGAGCGAGCCCAGCCGCCCGCGCCGCGAGGATCCCGGGCGGGGCAGGTGGGCAGCGGCGGGGGCGGCTCCGTGCGGCCGGGCTCGGCCGTGCTGCCCCTCGCCCCTGCCCGCGCGGTCCTCTCTCCCGCGCTGTCTGTCTCGGTCTGCGCGCCGCCTCGCTCACTCCTCGCTCGCTCGCTCGCTCGCTCTCCCCCTCTTTCTCCCCCTCTCGCCTCTGTGTCTCTGGCTCTCTGCCTGGCTCCCTTGGGTCTGTTTCTCTCTCCTGCCGCCTCTCTCTGGCCACCCCTGGCTTTATTTCTCGCGCGCTTGGGGTCTCCTCCCGTCTCCGTCTCTCGATTTCTCCTGGGGGGCGGGGGGGCTCCCCAAAAATCGCGGCGGTGACGGTGGCTCCTAAGCCGCTCCAGGCGCCCGTTCCGGAGTCGGGGGGAGGCCCAGCCGGGAGGGGGGAAGAGGGGGAGCCTTAGTCATTTCCCCGCTCTAGCCTGCTCCCGCCCGAGCGCGCACTCACGGCCGCTCTCCCTCCTCGCTCCGCAGCCGCGGCCCATGGAGCCCGCCGGCCCGGCCCCCGGCCGCCTCGGGCCGCTGCTCTGCCTGCTGCTCACCGCGTCCTGCGCCTGGTCAGGTAAGCACCCCCGCTCCCCACCGCTGCCCTCCCCAAACTGCGGGCTCAGGCCTCTCAGACTGGCACTGGGACCCATTCGGCTAATGCCGAGCAGTAATAGGAGGAGAGACGCCTGGAACCAGGGTTATAGATGCAGAAACTGACGCCCAGAGAGGGCCAGCGACATGCCCAAGGTCACACAGCCAAGGGTAGAACCCAGGTCTCTTCTAGGAGAGTTTGCCTCTGTGGACTCTGACTGTGTGCACAGTGCTGGGCACTGAGACAAAAGAGCTGAGTTGCTTCACGCAGCCCCTGCCCAGTCCAGTGGGGAAGGCTGACTGACAGTGGCTTTCACAGCAGGGCGGTCCGGCTTCCCCAGGATCTCTCCCTGGACGTCTGCTTTCCACATGTTTGACTTCAGGGTGTTAGGGGAGGAGGTGAGGGCAGAGGTCCTCCCAACGCTGCCTGGAATGGAACAGAGACAAGCTGTTGCAATTAGGAAAGAGTGAGCCCTCCCTCTGGTGCGCAGAGTAAACCAGTGTTAGTGTGTGCCTGGGAGGGGTAACAGGGAGGCCGCGGTAACCCCAGAGCGAGCTGCTGCGAGCAACAGATCCTTATGTACAAACACGGTGGATTGTCCCTGTGGTTGCCAAAGCCTGTCCCTGGTGGTCTTGCTCCTTGAGGCGCTCCCAGCTCCCACTTCCTCCTGCCTTCCCCGAGCTTGCAGGCAGCTCCCTGCAGTTCAGGTGCTCCGCGGGGATGTTACCTGTGGCTCTGAGCATGTCTTTCTCTTGCCCTACATCAAACACCTGGCTGTCGCCGGCAGGCGGGCTCTGATGGCTACTGTGTGTGTTCACCAAGGGGTGAGGTCACCATTCAGGTGTCCTGCTTCTTAAACGGGTTTTGCAAAACCACGGGTCTCCTGGGAGGGCACTGGGTGGGGGTGGGGGCGGGGGAGAGCAGAGAAATGGCGTTAAGGGAGTTGGGAGGGATAGAAGAATGGGGATCTTGTTTTTTGTCCTCTTGAAGCTGTGTTGTAGGCAGA
Organism: Plecturocebus donacophilus; assembly: GCA_004027715.1. Lineage (NCBI taxonomy): Eukaryota > Metazoa > Chordata > Mammalia > Primates > Pitheciidae > Plecturocebus > Plecturocebus donacophilus. The sequence goes on along the minus strand of PVKP010004205.1, from coordinate 23,551 downwards.
GGGGTCTCTGTACCTCCCACCCTGGAGGAGGGAGGGAGGGATGAGCTCAGTGTCCAACACCCCCTTGTGCGTTTGCCTAGAGATGGTAACCATCTGACAGCAGGGAGAAAAGGGAGAACTAGCAAAGAGTGGGTGGAAGGAGAAGTGGGGGGCGGGGTGGGGGGTGGTGGACAGCCGCCTCTCTCTGCCCTGCAGTTTCCCCTGAAACCCAGGAATTCACATAGGCACCCCCCACCCCCAGTTCTTTTCAGTTCCAGTTGGATCCTTGCTGGGCAGAAGGAAGCACTGATACAGTTCATGTCTCTCCAGTGAGTGGCATCTCTGACTGCTCCTTCCTGCCTGAGCCGGCCATTTGTACTCTGCAAAAGTCTGAGTTCCTGCCCTGCCATCCTTCCCAGCCTGGAAATGCACAAGCGTCACTCACAAGTGCTTAATTTTCCTGAAGCAGGGAATTGGGCCCAAGTTAATTTCTAAATGTCTATTCCAGACCCTTCTCCGACCAAGAGCCTGTGGTTCAGTCCCTGGCAAATGAGCAGTGACGCTGATTAACAAGTGTTCAGATGGGCAGCCTGCCTTTCCCGGGGCACTGGCTGGGAACACCAACACCTTTCTTGTGAGCACATCTCCCCCTTTTGCCTGTAAAAACAATCTATAAAATGGTAAAGATTGGGCCATAAAACTTCCGTTCCAATCCATTCAGCATCAATAGCCTGAAAAAGTGGGAGCAGCAGAGGGGCCAAGATTAGCTTTGAAATAAATAAATCTTGGGAGGTAAGAATGAATTTCTCGGTGGAGGGTGGTGGGGAAGGGACGGAGTGCGACTATCATAACTCAAGCCTCCCAGCCTCCTTCACTCTGTGTTCTTCAGGGTCCTGCTCACACCATGGGCCTGGGCAGGGAAGTCACCTGGTTTGGCTGAAGGATGGGGCCTTAGGCCCCTCCCTCAATTGCTTCAGACATGGAATTTATAACAAAGCAGTAGAGAGACAGGATATGAGGATAGGAAGGTACAAGGAGGCAGTTGTCCAATTTTCTAAGAAAATGGATTTGTTCGAGTGAGAAACTCAAATGTCAGGTTTAGGAAGGCGGCTTTGGATTGAATGACTACTAGTGTCTCAGGCAGAACTGTCAGCCTGGGAGGTGTCACATGATTGCTGTGTCTTCACATGATCACTGTTTGTGGGGGGAGGGGGCCAATCATGTGAATTATCTTGGGTGGGGGAGGCAAGGGAAGAAGTTTCTAAAGATTGCTTTCGGCACAAATGCTGCCAAAGGGAAATTCTAAAAAGATACCAGTGAAGTCACCAACCTGTGTTTTTGGACCCAATGCGAGGCCTGTTTCCTAAAACAACTGCACTGAGGGAGATTCTGAGGTTGGGAGAAGGGCAAGGGACTGGGGCTTGGGAACATCTGGCACCTGATTTTGTGTCAGCAGGGCCTGACGCTGAACCTGCAGGATGCCTGCTTGGCCCCAGCCAGGCCTTGAGACCTCTGAGTCACCCCCCAAGGAAGACCTCAGATAAACTCCCATTCATTTCTTCTCTCTGGCCTGGAGGAGACCAAGCCAAGTTGCAATTAGGCTCTGGGGAGCAGGGGTGTCCCCCAGTGAACCTCTGATCCTTTGGTAGAGGGTAGCACTCTGGGGCTCCTCTGTACTTTCCTAAGCGGTAAAGTTAATCTCACTTCCTCTTTCGTAAGAAGAGAAAACGGAGCGGGGCTGCTTTGGCTCGACAAGCTCAGGCTGTTGGAAGGTCCTTTAAAGCCACAGTGTTTTCAGAGTACTTTCTGGCCATTAATTATTCCTTTACCGTGAGATGTGAGACTCACGGTGATTCACATCTGTGCTTGCAGTCACGCAGCACCTATGAAGTGCTGGTTTGAACCGTGTGTTGAGAGAAGGGAGGAAAACCAACATTCATTAAATAGTTAACGGCATTCCAGGCTGGGTGCTGCACCTGCATTGTCTCATCCGAAAGGCATGAGTTGGCACTTATCCCCATTTTGCAGATGCGGAAAATCAAGTCCCAAACTGGGAAGTAACTTATAAGTGAGAGTGGAGCCAGGATTTTGGATGCTGGCCTTCTCACTGGGTGGCTTCTGAGGGAAGAAGTTCAGCATCTTAATCAGGATGCTTTAGTCCAAGCTGGGAAGGAAGTGAGAGAGGCCTCTCCCTGGGCTTGGGTGGAGGATTGTGGAAGAGTTCTTTCTCTGCGCAGAAGGTTTTGACCAAGTCACGAGCATTTCTTGGAAAGCCTGCTGAAGGTGGAGGCACGGACAGCCCCTTGGTCCTCACAAATGATAATGCTTGAGGGGTGATGTGGCTCCCGTAAGAGCCCCCCATCTGGGCTGCTGAGCTCTGGAGCCCCCAGAGCTGGAATATTCCTCCCTGCATCTTCCTGGTGCCCTTTGCGACAGATGGAGAGGGGGTGTGCGAGAGGAAGGGAGTCTAAAACTGTTGTACGGATCCCACACGCACTCGCTTGCTGCTTCCAATGGCTCCGTGCGACAGGTTATTTTCTTATTTGTAGTCTTGGACTGACGGAAGGCTTCCCCCCCAGCTCTTTTGAAATGTGCTCAGATTTCTGGCCTGTCAACACAACTCAGATCATGTCACTCCCCAGCTCAAAACTGTTGAGTGGGTCCAAGTTTTCTTTAAAAAAATCACAAAGCTGCCGCGAGGCCTGGGCTTCCTCCCTGCCAGGCCTGATTTCCAGCCACATGTTTTCCAACGAGCTGACCTGTTGAGATGCTGTGGGATAACCAGGCTTCCTTCCTGCAACCAGAGCTTTGCTGGCTACTCAGCCTCATGAGCACCTCAAAGACCCCGAGGAGTCCTGCGTTGGAGAATCCGGAGCTGGGTCATGTTTACTCCGGTGTTCCCTGAACATATGAACGAGAGGCGTTTGATTTGTAGAACACCCATTAGCATGTGGCCTCACTCAGTTGGGTAAATGCTTTTGTACGGATCCGTGCCCTCAGCTGAACTCTCAGCTCTGTGCCTCGGCCCGTGCTGTTCCTGCCATCAGAAAGGCCCTTCCTGTACCCCTTTGTCTTCCTATGTCCGAATCATACTCATCCTTCCAGATTCAACTTAATGTGCCTCCTGGGGGGAGGTCAGAGGAGCCTCTCCACGCAGAGAGACAACCTAGCCTAGTGCTAAGACAGTGCTAGGACCCCTGGGCGTTGATCCCAGCCCTGCTACTGACTTGGACAATTTGCAGAAATCTCTGCGTCTTATTTTGCTCATCAGTAAAAGAGGAATGGTATTAACCATTCTATTGTAAGGATTAAGTTAATGCACGTATAATGCTGGAAGCCATGCCTTGTATGTAGTAAGCACTCAATATATATTAACTAGTGTTGTAATTAGCATGGCTTGATTCTGTTTTGATTCTTCATCTGTAACATTGGGACGGATTTTCATAAAGCATCTAGCATAGTTCCTCACACACAGTGGGTACTTAAAAAACAGCAAAGGTTCATTCAGTGAACGAATGTCCTTCAGCTTGGTATTTTCCTTGTAGCTTTTTTTTTTTTTTTTCCTGAGACAGAGTTTCATTCTTGCCCAAGCTGGAGTGCAATGGCATGATCTCAGCTCACTGCAACCTCCGCTTCCCAGGTTCAAGCAATTCTCCTGCCTTAGCCTCCGAAGTAGCTGAGATTACAGGCATGTGCTACGACACCCAGCTAATTTTGTATTAGTAGAGAAGGGGTTTCTCCTTGTTGGTCAGGCTGGTCTCGAACTCCCAATCTCAGGTGATCCACCTGCCTCAGCTTCCCAAGGTGCTGGGATTACAGGCGTGAGCCACCACGCCCGGCTGTCCTTGTAGCTTTTATGCTGTTGGGGGATGGACAAGTTGAGCAGAAACCCAGGCTAGAGTGATTTAATTGCCTGTTACTAGGGACTGAGCGCTGTGGGCACAGCCTGCCTCTAGGTGTCTCTGTCTGGATCCACAGGTCTGCAATTGTGGATTCCCGGACCTGGGAAGCCGTAGGGGGCCTGAGAGAGCCCTCTGTGCTTTCATCCAGTGCCTTATTGTGCAGCCAAAAGAACAGAGAGAAAAAGCTGGCCGGGCCCACGCAGGAGATGCATGGCAAGCCCCGGCTGGAACGCCAGGCCTCCTGTGGTCCAGGCCAAGACTTTTTAAAACTGGGCTATGCTGGAACTTTCCACTGTTTAAGCCAGAAATCTCACAGGATCCCAAATTCCGTGGGAAAACACTAAAGTATACTGATAGGAACTATCTGGGTTCAATGCTTCCTGGGCTCAGCGCTTGGTGTGTGTGACCCTGTTGGTACTCACAGCCACCCTAGTGATACGCATCATTATCATCTTCAGACCCATTCGATCCGTGAGGAAACTGAGGCTCTAAAAGGTGAAGCAGCTTGCCCAGGGCCACACAGTAAGCGTCAGATTTGGATAACCACTATCAGCCTAATTACAGAGCCTGTGTGGTTAACTGTTGTGCCATTCCTTAGCCACCACTGAAGCTTGCTTGA
>PVKP010004205.1:0-18951 GCA_004027715.1 Plecturocebus donacophilus | reverse complement strand
TATTTTTAGTAGAGGCAGGGTTTCAGCATATGGGTCAGGCTGGTCTCCAACTCCTGACTTCAGGTGATCCACCCGCCTCAGCCTCTCAAAGTGCTGGGGTTACCTGCGTGAAGCACTGTACCTAGCCTCCTCTCGTATTTCTGAGGGTGCACCTTCCTATGAGGTCAGGGCAGTGTGTCCCCAAGGTGCTTCTCCGGCGCCATCCTGGAGAAGGAAGCATCTATTTTCACAGCTGAAACTGCTTTCCTGTTAACTTCTGGTGTTCCTGGGGCCGGTGTTCTGATGAAGCCCTCCACGAGATAGATTTTCCCTGCCAGGTGTCTTGCCAGGCCCTCGGTCCAGAGAGATGCAAAACAGCTGAGGTGGAAGTCGGAAACGCTGCAGAATTGGTTCTTTGTGTCTGTAAGATTTCCGGGCACATTTGTTTGGGGGCGCAGGGTGTTAGATGGCTGCAGATTAGTGCCAAGAGCCCAAGGAGATCAGGTGCTCGGAGCAGGAGGGAGATTGGAAGCCGGGAGTGAGCGATGGGCCTCCCAGCCAGGAGGGACGGCTGGAGCAGGTAGGTGGTGGCACCAGCACCGTTTCTGCAGCTCCCTTCTTCAAGCCGACCGTCGGTGTTCTCCAGAAATGGAAGCCCGTGGTGGAAGGAAATACTCGGTACACGATGTGCTCGGCACAAGCTGAGCCTTGAACATGTGTTAGCTCTCCCTTATCTTTTTATTTTGGAAAATTTCAAACATATGCGGAATGAGAAGGAATGATGTAATGAGCCCCAGCTTTGACACTGATCAACTCTCTACCATGCCTGTCCCCTGCCCCTCATTTCTGCTGGGGAGAGGAGAATAGGGGAGTATCGTAAAGCTAGACGTGGGGTATCGTTTCACCCACCGATTCTCTCTCCACATCCCTTCATGTGTGCAGTTGTCTGATCTTCCCCACCAGCCAAACAGCATGGTCCTTCATACCCACTTTACAGATAGGGACACTGAGACTCCCCAATGCCAAGTGGGGCCCATCCTCAGGCCACACAGCCAGTGAGAGGCAGAGCCAGGCTCTACTCCTCACTTGACTCTTAACCACTTTGCAATCATTACTAGGGTCATTTTAATTGTAAATATTCATTCAACAGATGTTTTTGAGCATCTGCTATGTGCCAGGGATGGCTCTAGGTGCTTGGAGGATGCAAACGTGAACAAGACAGACAAAAACACCTGCTCTCATGCAGCGGACATTCTAGTGAGGAGGAAAAAACACAAAGTAAACAAATGATGCCAGGTAGCTGAGGAGAAAAGCAGGAGGGAAAGGAGAAGATCAGTAAGGACAGAGGGAGGGCTTCTCTGAGGGGCAGACGCCTGAAGAAAATGGAGAAGCAAGGCCGGGCATGGTGGCTCACCCTGTAATCCCAGCACTTTGGGAGGCCAAGGCAGGTGGATCACCTGAAGTCAGGAGTTCGAGACCAGCCTGGCCAACATGGTGAAACCCCATCTCCACTAAAAATACAAAAACTAGCTGGGCATGGTAGCATGTGCTTGTAATCCTAGCTACTCTGGAGGCTGAGGCAGGAGAATCGCTTGAATCCAGGAGGCAGAGGTTACAGTGAGCCGAGATTGTGCCACTGCACTCCAGCCTGGGTGACAGAGCAAGACGCCATCTCAAAAAATAAAGAAAATGGAGGAGTAGCCATGGAGATAACAGGAAAAGAGCCCTCCATGTGGGAGGAATGGCAGGTGCAAAGGCCCTGAGGCAAGAATGAGCTTGTATGTTCCAAGAATTGCAAAGAGGCCAGTGGAGCTAGAGTGAAAGGAGAAGAGGGGGGGAGTGAGCAGAGGTCAGGGCCAGACAGCAGGATCTGGCTCACTGAGCACCTGACACAGAGCACGTCTGGCCTGCGACAGGATCATTATCCATTGTCTCATTTCATTCTCACCACGGTTCTGTGAGATGGGAAGTGCCATTAACCTACTGAACAGATGAAGACACTGAGACTCAGAGAAGTAAAGTGACTTGCCCAAGGTCACACAGCTGTTATGTGCAGAGCTAGGATTTAGGCCCCCTAAATGCTGCAGCATACCCATGGCTGCCGTCCATGGCCACCCTTGCCCCCTTCAGGTTCTTCACCCACAGCTGCTGGAGTGAATCAAGTCATCTTTGGTCCTACTGGAAACCTTTTCGGTGGCTCCTACTGCCCTTAGAATAAAATCAAAGTCCTTACCGCATGGAATTTCTGGACCGTGTCTTCTCTTCGTCCTCACCTCTTACCACGCTCCTTCCTCCCTGGGCTTTAGCCGTGGCAGCCTCCTTTCTGGCCTCATCTTCACTAGCTTCTTTCCCACCCCAGGGCCTTTGCACTGGCTGTCTCTTCTGGGCACTGTGGTGCATGCTTGTTATCCCAGCACTTTGGGAGGCCATGGAGATAGCAGGAAGGTTGCTTTCCCAACCACCCCATTCCGAAAGAGGTTCTCGCTTGTGAGTCTCTGTCACTGGGCCAAATCTGCGTGTTTCCCAGTGCTCCTAGCTATTTCTATATTAATTCGTTTCATTATTTCAGCCCCGCCTCCCTAACTAGGATATAAGCTGCATGAGGGATGGGCTATGGCTCTTACTCAACATTGAGCCTCCCAGGACCTCAGTGCAGGGCCTGGCACACAGTAGGTGGGTTAATATACAGTGATTAGTGATTGAATGAAAGAGCAAGGTGGGTACTAAACCCCCCCTTTTAAAGAGGAGGCTTGGAATTTTGAGGTTATACAAGCAAAGCTTTTTCTCTAACTGCCACACAAACCCACCTCTTCGGCCGGGGCCGGATCATACCACATCAAGCTGTCTTAAAGAGCCCTAAAATATCAGGAAGCACAAAGATATCAATGCCAGGTGGGGTAGGAGGAGGTGGCCAAGAAACCCCAGAATTTGTACTTAAAATTCTGGCTACACAAACTGCTTGCCCCACTTTAGACACCATGATGAATGATCAGGTGCTGCAGACCATGAAACGTGACGCAGTTAGTGCTGCACTCTTGGCCGAGGGTTGGTTTGGAGGGCCCACCTTGAGGTTAGCCTCCCCCAAAGGGTCACTGCATGAGACGGTCTGGTGTGTGGTGGGGGTTAGGACAGAGGGAGGTGGAGTCAGACAGCTCGGCAGCCCCGTGACCCTGGCCAAATGGCTGTGCCTCCCAAGCTTCACATCTGGCCCTCTGTGAAATGGGGGTGGTGACAGCCCTGTCTTACTTACTGGGTTCCTGCAGAGGTTCCCTGAGCCCTGTCTCGCTCGGGCAGCGTCGGTGCCTATTAGCTATCATTACTGCTGTTATGTGATTGTCATCATTTTATGGTTTGGAAATTTAAAAGCAGGGGGAGTCCCCGTTCCATCTTTTGCCAGCAAGGAGACCTGAAACTCACTTCTCCGCCCCCTCAGCCTCAGTTTCCCCTTCTGCAAAAGAGAAGCTCAGTTCCTCTCTTGCATGTGCCTTCCAGCCCTGATGCTCCAGGCTGCATGTCCGCCTGGCCCTTTGTCCTGATGACTCCACAGACTCCTCTGACAGGAGAGGCCATGGAGGGGGCGTCTGCTTTGGGACACATTCCTGATTTGGAGTCCAGCATGTGTCGCTTACTGGCTGTGTGCTCTGGGGCAGGTGTCTTCCCAGCGCGGAGCCTCCATTTTCCCATCTGCAAAATGGAACCGCTAACACTGTTTCCTCCCACATGGGTGACTGTTGAGGGTTAAGGAATTAGCTGTGGAAAGCGCTTTTGCAAGCTGCAAAATGCTCTATAAAAGGAATCAGTGAATAGTGTCAGCTTGGGGAAAAATCCCGTCAGTCCGGAGACTGTCTGCTGCCAGCAGCCGAGTATGCTGAAACCTTGGCAAATGTCATTTAATAAATGCGTGTCGCTTTTAAGGGGGCCTTTATCTCGGCTGGGAAAATGTGTGCGCATCCTTGGCAACCTGAGAATCCAGAAGCCTAAACTGGAGAGGACCCGTCACAGAGAGAAGCGATCACATGGGTGGCTCCAGGCTCCAGTGTTGGAATCCCACCTCTGCCACTTACCTGCCTCTCCAGGCTCTGCTTCCTCATCTGTAGGAGGAGACAGTGACAATAGCACCGGCCACTCTGGGCTGGGATGTCATGAGGGCTTATTGAGGGCTTCTGGTTATCTGGCCTAACCCATACATTGCCCCCGTGAAAGTGTGGCTGTGTGGCACCAGGGCCTGTCTCAGGGCAATGGTTGGGGCCTGGAGGTTGAGTGGACCTCCTGACCTGTCAGCCTCTCCAGCCCTCACTCCAGGCCTCAGTTTCTTCCTCTGTAAAATGGGGAGAAGGAAAGAAGGTCCTTAGGTTGTCAAGGCACCAAGCCTGGTAGATGTCAGTATCTATGCCTGCTCTCCCAGCATCTGCTGGTCCCCCAAAGCCTGTTAAGTCGGAAGGGTATTTACACTGCACACAGATTTGCAGTTCTTTTCCTGCCACTTTGCAAACAGGGTCACACTGCAAGCATCACTTCATCACCTCCAGGTTCCATCTGAACCCAGCAATCGCTTCCTAGGGCTCCCGGTGCTGTCTGTCCTCCCCGCCTCCTTGCCAGCAGCGTGCTCAGCCTGCTCACAGGTCCATGCCAGAGGGGCCTCATGCATGCATCAAAGCAGAACTGGTTCAGCTGCAGAGAGGATCGTGAGCCTCTCAGGCTTAAGGATGTGGTCATCTGTCGTCCCCTTCATCTTTAGACACCCGTCTATATGGTGACAGCTGCTCTGCATTGAGTACTTACACTGGGCCAGGCATGCTAGCCCATGCCATCCTCAGAACAGCCCTAGTATCATCATTATCGTCATCACCACCACCATCACCACCATCATCATCAGACCCATTCTACCGATGAAGAGCCAGAGGTCTATAGGGGTTGAGACATTTCCTGGAGTCTCATGGGTAGCAGAGTTGGAATCCAAACCAAAACATAGCTTCAACCAGTGCCAGGCTCTGCCCCAACCCTGGGAAACAGAACTCAGTCCCTGCTCTCAAAGGACTAGAAATGAGTGTAGGATAGGGAGATGGGCGCTTTTAAAAAATTAACAAGGAAATGCAAAGTTTTTTGAGTGGGGATGATATATAGAAAAATTAAGCAGAGCCAGGGACATTGAGGTGGATAGTATTTTAGACAGAATGGCCAAGGAAGGCCTCTCAGATAGACCTGAAGGAGGTGAGGGAGCCAGACACATGGATGTCTAGGGATGAGAGTGCCTGGCAGAGGCAATGGCAAGTGCAAAGGCCGCGTGCTGAGTGGAGAATCTGGCACCACTGGGGAAGAGAAAGGCTGTAGGGCCCCGGGGCCACTAAAAGTTTTGAGTGCAGTGGGGCTATGGGCAGCTTTTATGTAAAGGAAGGATATTACCTGAGTTAGGTTTTAGAGGCTCCTCTGGCTGCTGGGGGAAAGTGACTGGTAGGTGAGGCAGAGGCAGGGAGGTCAGCATGGTGGTTCAGTCAGGGTGGTCAGAAGAGGTCAGGGTCTGGCCATGTCTTGGAAATTGAGCCGGCAGGATCTACTAACAGATGAGTTGTGGGACACGGATGAAAAGGAGTCAAGGAAATGTCTCATTCTCAGTCCAGCCCTTCTAACCACAGAGCATCTGAGCTGGGGAGGGAGAGGGCTGCATTCCCTGCTTACAGGTGAGGAAACAGGCTTAGAGAACAGCGACTTTGCCGTCACCCTGCTAGAGACAAGGCATGCAGGTCATCTGGCCCCAGAGCCTGAGCTTTGGGCTGTCTTGGCACTTTAGAAGTTTGCCTCCTGCATGGAAGGGGCCACCAGGGTCTGCCCCTTTTCTGCAAAGATGTGGCACAGCACTGAGTTCTCAGAGCTACCTGGAGTGAGGGTGAAAGAGTGGGGACCCTGAGTCCCTGGGCCAGCCCTCAGCTTATTTACTAGGCCACATGCATCCCCACTTTTGGTGGCTTCAATGCAGGTAGTAGTTTCTATCACAGCACCTGGTTTGTCCTTGCCCAATGGGTATATCCAGTGGTGCCAGCAGAATGCTCCCAGTGCTGGCCTGCTCTTCAGATGCGCAACCGAAACCATCCTTCAGGGCACTGTGTTAGCGCAGCCCCGGCCTCCATCTCAGCTTCCTTACAGCCAGTGAGCATGTTCCAAGGACTCCACCCTGCATCCTGTCACCTCTGCACCTTCCTTCACCCCAGCCTCTGTCAGCCTTTAAGACCTAGCTCAGGGGCCACCAGCTCCAGGAAGTCTTCCTGGGTCTCACTCTCTTGCAGGACCCCATCCCCAAGCCACCTTTTGCAACATCGACCACCACGTGCATGGTCATTGCTCATGTCCAGGATGGCCCCACATGCTAAGATATTCTCAAGGGCAGGGGCCTGTCCTACTCGGCTGTTTACTGTGATATCTAGGCCAGGGCCTGGCAGCAGAGTGAGGTCTGAGAGGGCATGAATGAATCATTCTGACTCCAGAGGAAATTGCTGTGTAGTCATGGCTGTTGGAGCCCCAAGCTCTCTTCTTGGGAACTGCGGCATCCATGCAGCCACCCACTGGCACAGCCCCAGCCCGTGAATGCAGCCCCAGCTGCCTTGTACCTCCCTGCATGGGATCATGGCTCCAGCAGATGGTTCTGGGCTGGTCTGTCCACTGCTGTGCCCTGTGGCCAGCACTTAATAAGAAGGTGCTCTAGAAAGATTAGCACCTCCTATCAAGGGCAGGACCCTAGACAGATGCCACTTAGGGTGTTGACCACCAGGAACCCATGGTAGACTTGAGGAAAGTGCATCTCTCCACATCCGCCATCACCCTTATGCTTGTGGAAACTTACACAGTAAGCTCATCTATGCCAGGCACATTCCCAGCTGGACACACTCCCAAACACGGGCTCACAGACACATGGGGTGCACACAGATAGTGGCGCATGCATGCCTCCCTGCTTGTCAGTGCACACACCCTCACAGTCACATTTACGCATACACCACTCTGTCACACACGTGCCACCACGCACACACCCTCCACACACACATCCGCACCACACTCACGTGCATGCCACTCCTGCAGCCACCCTCCCACACACTCACACCCTCCCACACATGCCCCGGCCACCATGATTCACACTCTCCTGCACGAAACTCACATGCCCACGCCCATGATCCCTAGCCCCCCATTCAGACACACTCCTGTGCTGCAGGCACATATTCCAGCACACAGGCATCGTTTCTTTCACATTCCTCATGCCTACCAGTGTATACATGTGTGTGCAGGTGCTTATGCTCTGTACACTCCTACATGCATGTGCACACATGAGCTCTTTCACTTGTGCATACTGTTAGGCACACCCAGCACACTCATGTTCACGTGTTCTATTGCACAGCCCTGTACTACATCCTGTATGCATCAGCCTTAATGCACACTCATGTTCACATGTTTATTGCAAGGTCCAGTACTGCATCCTGTGAGCACCCTCTTTAATGCACACTCATGTTCATGCGTCCTCTTGCACACACCTGCACTGCATACTCTTGCACACAGCATTAAATTACACCCAGAAGATAGAGGCAGCCCCTGATAAGGAGCTGCTGTATGCATAGGGTGGAAAATTGCAGCGTTCTGAGGATGGTGAGTAACAATAATGATGAGGGAAGAAGGGAGCTGGGTATCACTGCAGCCACTTTAGAATGTTCAGCGCTGTACACTACCAAAGCTCTGGCCATAGCCTCCCAGCCCCTGGGGCTCCTTGAGTAGAAACAAAGAATCTACAAGGAATCCAAACAGGTGGCCTCCAACCTGTCCCTGTGGCTCCTGCTGTGGTGGCCCACTGCTGCCAGGGGATGGGCAAATTTCCATGCAATGACAGTGAGCACCCGCCTGGACAAGTCTGGCTCTTGGGAAATGTGCTTGTTAGCTGTGTTCTCCACTCCCCATGAGGCAGGCTTCTGGAGGACTCACACCCAGGGGCAAGGCAGCCTTCCCCACCCCCCATCTCAAGCTTCGGTTCTAAGTTGATTTTTTTCCGTTAGAAAAAGCATCCGTCCAGGCTGGGCATGGTGGTTAGAGACTGTAAGCCAGCACTTTGGCCGACTGAGGCGGGCAGATTGCCTGAGGTCAGGAGTTCGAGACCAGCCTGGCCAACATGGTGAAACCCCGTCTCTATTAAAAATACAAAAATTAGCCAGACATGGTGGCAGGTGCCTTGGGAGCCTGAGTCAGTAGAATCACTTGAACCCGGGAAGTAAAAGTTGGAGCGAGCCAAGATCGCGCCATTGCACTCCAGCCTGGGTGACAAGAGTGAAACTTCGTCTCAAAAAAAAAAAAAAAAGAGGAGAAAGCATCATGCTTACTTTTTTCACTCTTTATGAAAATTATTTTCACCTTTTAATCCCAAGCCACACATGAACATTGTTTTTTAAGAAATCAAATATATCGTCTAAGCCCCAGTGGTCAGTTTCCAGCCCCCATCTTACTGCATCTCTCAGTGGCATTCGAGGCAGGTGGTCGCAGCCTCCTTGGCCAATTCAAAGAAGAGAAAGCAGATGTGGCTGGAGAAGCAGGTCACAGGAAGGGGCCAGGTGATGGGATCTAAGATGCCAGCAGGAGCCTCTTGCCTAAGGGGGTTAGTTACATTCCAGATGTAACATTGGAGTGATTTCTTTGAAGTCTATCTTTGTCTCTGGATGGAAGCTCCATGAGGCCAGGGACACAGCCATTTCACAGCTCTTAGCTCAGGGCCTGGCACAGGGAAGGATCCAGAATGCAGCACTCACCACCTTGTGCTGAGTTCCTCTTACAACAAACACATGGTTACCACCCACTGTGCTGACTTCTCCCCTTAGAAAACGTCTTCATGTGTTTTGTTTTGTTACGTTTTTTCTAAAAGCAATTAATGTTCGCTGCAAAAAATACAATATATTATTTATTATAAAGTAATAAGAAAACATACCCACCCCCTCCCACCTCAGTCCCATTTCTCAGATGTAGCACACAACAGTGCCGTGTTTAACTTACGGTCCTTGCAAACCTTTTTCTCTAGACATGCGAATGACCGATCAGTAAATGTTTATTGAGCATCCACACTTGCCAACAACAGTAGCAGGATCTGGGAAAATAGCAGTGAACCAAACAGACTAAATCCCTGGAGGGGAGGTTCATTCAAACAATATACATACAGTAACATGCATAATTACACATAGAGATTTTTTTAAAAACAAAATAAGATACTATAAATATTCTTTCATGTTCATCCAATTGAGAGAATCTGAAAATTGCCCAAAGTAGAAGGGGAAGAAAAGAGAAAAACCTCATGAGGTCTAGATTCATGATCCAAAGAGAGTTACATTTTATAGCTTTGTATGGTACCCTCTAGTTATTTATATATAGTTTTATTTTACAAAGTCATGATTATACCAAGAATAGAGTTTTTTCTTCATCTTTTTTTTTCTTACAAAAGTAACATAAACAGAAAACATAAACGAGCAAAATCTCATGTAAATCTACCACTCAAAATCAATTATGGCTAATCCTTAATATCATTTTTTTCCCCCAAAACTGACAGTTTGGGATCACACTGAATCCACCACTTGGTAAAAGACTCTGATCTTGTAACACATTTCCATTGCAATTCTTTTTTTTTTTTTTTGAGATGGAGTCTCGCTCTGCCACCAGGCTGGAGTGCAGTGGTGTGATCTCAGCTCACTGCAACCTCCACCTCCCGGGTTCAAGCGATTCTCCTGCCTCAGCCTCCTGAGTAGCTGGGAATATACAGGCATATGCCACCACATCCAACTAATTTTTGTATTTTTAGTAGAGATAGGGTTTCACCATTTGGCCAGGATGGTCTCAATCTCTTGACTTCCTGATCCGCTCGCCTTGACCTCCCAAAGTGCTGGGATTACAGGGGTGAGCCACTGCGCCCGGCCTCCATTGTAATTCTGTACCATCATTTTCATGGCTATAGACTTGGCCTATAGCTGTGAAAGTGGATTCACTGTAATGGGATCAGCCAATCTCCTTTCCTTGGATATTAGGATATTTTCAATTTTTTATTTCACACAAACACTTAAGTGAATGAAGCAAAATGTCTGCATGCATTCTTAGTTACCTAAAGGTATGATGTTAGATTGTTTTTCTTCACTCATATTTTCACTACATCAAAATGTTGATTGCAGTTATCTTTGATGGTATTCTGTGAGATCATTACTTTGTTTTTATACTTCTTTATTTTCTCTAAATGCCTTGCAATGAACAGGTTTTATTTGCATAAACACAATATTATTTAAAATTATGCCGTGAAAATTTCTATATGGCTGCTGTTTTCATGGTAATGGCTTGTTACGGCTGCCTGTAATTTCACATAGGGGATAGGCCGTAATTCACTTAACCATCCCCTATCATTGGGCGCCTGGGTTTTTGCCAACACCTTTGAGATCTTTATACAGGAAACCTACTCCATATCTGGGGTTACGTCCTCACGGAGCAGCCCAGCAAAGGCTGCTGAACAGATTTCACACCTTTGGTTCATCCTGCCAAACTGCTTTCCCGAGAGGATGTTCCAGTTCCCACTCCTACCAGCAGCGCGTGAGAATGCCTGCCCAGCCGCCCTCCTCTCCCTGAGACGGTTCAGGCCCCTAGACAGCCATGTCCTCTGCCAGGAGTGTAAGAGAGAGCAGGAAACAGTTTGGCGAGTAAGTGACCCCAGACCCAGAACCAGGAGTGATTTTTAACAAGCCTGGTTCCTAGAACAGAACCTGCAGAGAAAAAGAAAGTAAGCAAGGGGGAAAAGAAAAAAAAAAACCTCTCTACTGGAAAAAACACACACATACACAGATTAAAATAATATTTGGCACTTACGTCGCACTTTTAAAATTCTTCAAACGCTTTATAAACACTAGCTAATTAATTAAGCCGCCTAAATCTGGCTGCAGTTGGTGGAGAGAGCTTGAGAGGAGCTAAAAAAAAAAATGGGGGAGCCAGCCCTACACAGCTCCAGATTTTATTGTCGCCTGCCTGGGGTGTGATTACAGGCCTCCGGCTGCACCACAAGAATAGCCCTGCTCCAACATGCTGCACGCCTGACTCCGCAGCCGCTCCTGCGCCTCCTGCTCCCTCACTAACTGCTGACTCACAGCCCCGTGTGGTGTTATTGATAAGGATAATAATAACTGCAAGCCAGGCTCAGTCCCGGGCTCCAGGCCTGCACCCTCTCCTGGTTATGCCAGTATCAACGCTATTTAACAGATGAAGAGAGAGATTTGCCCAGGGTCATGGAGCCAATGAAATCCTTCATTCATTTGTTACCGCATTCGTTCTGCTTATTTGTATCGATGATACTGTTTTAGGCAGGAGGTTGGAAACAGTCCCTTGTGGATCCTACATCCTACTATTGGGAATACGACAATCCAGAGAAAATCAAATAGATGGATAATATAGCTATGTGATAACAACAGGAATAGGAATGAACACTTACCAGCACCTATGCAGCAGGCATACCACCGTGTCAGGGTCCTCATGATTGTGCTGGGTGGATGCCGGACCCCACTTTGTGGATGATAGAATGGGGGTCCAGGGAAGGTGAGTGCAGAGGTGGCTAGGAGGGGAGCCATGCTGTTGCCCAGGCCTGCTGGCCCCAGCAACTGTGCTTCCTCAAGGCAGCCTTTCCAGTTGGTCCAGTCTTGAGGCTGAAATGCAGACCTTTTGGGAAAGTTCCTAGCTCAGTGCTGGCAGCTGCTGGTGCTGCCTCTGATGTCCCTGCCCGTATGGGCCTCCTAGGCCTCCCACATATCTGGCCACCAGCCCCGCTCCTCTCAGGCTGTCTGATGCTGGCTGAGACTCTGTCCACTGTGGGTTCTGTTTTTTTTTCTCTTGTGCCATGAGGGTCTTGCCATGCTCAACTTGGCACTCTGAGCCTCCACTCACCTGCCGTGAACTGGAGCCCAAGGGTGATCCCTTGCCAGAGTCGAGGCTGGGAATGGGAGAAAGGCAGGACAATGGTCACAGAGCCCTGGGCTTGCTGCAGCGAGGGCAGATAGGGGTCTGTGAGCCTCTTTCCCTGGCTGTCCTGCCCCTGCCAGAGGGGCAGTGCCAGGCCATGGGTTGGTGGGTAAATTCACAGGATCTCTTTCCTGCCCAGCCAGAGCCAGAGGGGCTGCTCAGGACAGCTTCTGCAACCTTGTCTAATGTCCAAGGCAAAGGTGACCCAGATCAGGGCAGGACAAGGTCACGTGAAGGGTCAGTGGACCCTCCAACTGGAGCCCCAGGTCACCTGTCACCTGCATACCAGGCAACTGCCACTCCTCTGTTGACCTCATTCTCTCCCTTTCCCCCGTTCTAGCCCACCCTCTCACTCTGCCTCTGTCTGTCTCTTATGCACGTGTTTCTCTGAGGTCTTTATGATCATGATCTGTCTTTGTTTCTTGTACCTCACCTTGTTCAAAATCGAGGTCCCGGCTGTGCCTTGCTCTGAACTGTTCTCGCTCGGTTCCTGAGCATCTTCAGCGCATCTCTCAACAGCCTCACCCTGCCCTCCTCTTCCTGTCTGGGCACTCGCCTCTGCACCCCAATCTCTCTACCCAGGGTCCCTGTCTTGTGTGCCCCAGTGTCTCTGATTGGAGCTCAGGCCCCTGCAGCCGACCTCGATAACTCCTTCCAGCTACCCATTTGAGAGCCCTTGAGGCCTGGACTGGGTCCAACCCCAGTGTGTCCCCATCACATTGAGACCTGGCTCACAGGGCATCAGCAAGTGTTGGTGAGAGTGAAGTCTGAACAACAGCCGCCTACTTGTTTATTCAGTGTGTAGTAACAACAGCTTCCCCGGTGCCCAGCTCAGGGCTAAATGACTTCTGTGTGTGATCTCATTTTCTTTTCAAACAAAGCAGAGGCCTGGGGGGTGTTCCACCCATCTTGTAGATAAGAAAACTGAGACTCAAAACCAATGGATAAACTAGGGTCCCATACGAACAAGGGGTGAGCTAGGTTCCAAACCAGGACCGATGACTCTAAAGACCACATGCTGAATTTTGACACTGTCCCCAGCCTTGGCTTGTTTTGTCCTCCCAGAGATCCACTGAGGTGGGGTCATAGTAACTATTTTACAGATGAAGAAACCAAGGCTGAGAGCAGTAAGGGCAGCTCTTGCATTTGTATGGCACTTTGCAAGCTGGGCTCAGCCCTGGGCTCCAGGCCGAGACTCACACACACTGGCATGAGTCTACACTGGATCTTATTGGTCACCTGAGTGGTGGCCCAAGGACACAGCTGTAGACCCGTGATCCAGAACTCCAAGCACATTTTCCTACTGCCCAGACCGCTGAGGACAGCCTCCCTTCTCGGGGCCTGCATCCTGGGCCAGGCCAGAAACAGACCCTAATGCCTTGTAGAGCCCCACACGTGCCAGGCTCCTACCTCTGAGTCCTTGCCCAGGCTGTTCCCTCTGTCTGAACACCAGACCCTCTTCTGGTTAATTCAGATTGGAATTATATAGTCCAGCTGAGACGTGACTCTTCCAGAGAGGGTCCAGGCATTCAAAGCCACTTTCTGCCATGTCACTTAGCTTTCTGTGCCTCAGTGTCCCCACTTAGAATACAGGCTCATGTTGCAGGTTTCTTGTGAGGGTTAAATGAGATAATATACACAGTGTGCTGAGTTCAAGGCCTGCTCCTGGTGTGCACCCAGTTAATGAAAGTCATCGATAAACACTGGAGGAAACACATAGAATCATGTAAGGATGAAAAAATCACTGCTTTGTGCTCCTTTCCAGGAGTGGCGGGTGAGGAGGAGCTGCAGGTGATTCAGCTTGAGAATTCCGTGTCGGTCGCAGCTGGGGAGACGGCCACTCTGCACTGCACTGTGACCTCCCTGGTCCCTGTGGGGCCCATCCAGTGGTTCAGAGGAGCTGGGCCAGGCCGGGAATTAATCTACAATCACAAAGAAGGCCACTTCCCCCGGGTAACACCTGTTGCAGACCAGACAAAGAGAAACAACATGGACCATTCCATCCGCATCAGTAACATCACCCCAGCAGATGCCGGCACCTACTACTGTGTGAAGTTCCGGAAAGGGACACCTGATATGGAATTCAAGTCTGGACCAGGCACTGAGCTGTCTGTGCGGGGTGAGTACAGTGTGGGCCTCCTTCGTCCCCTGGTTTGTGACAATAAGCCAATAATAACACCCTCCATTCTTTGAGCAATGACCAGGTGTGATGGTGGGTACTCCTTTTCATAAATTGATGTCTCCTTTTACAGATAAGGGAAGTTGAGGCCTGGAGACGTCATTCTATTTGCTCAAGGCTCCACGGCTGGTAAAGAGGGGGAAGGTCAGCATCCTTCCTTCGTCTGCCTGGCTCTGTCGCCCTTGCCACTTCTAATCTGCCCCAGCCCTTTGGTTCCACAGATGAGGGAACTGACAGAGTGACTTGTCCAGGCACAGGGCCAGACCTCACCTGCTGCCTCCAGAGAGCGCTTCCCACTCAGGGTAGTCAAGTCTCCTCTAAGTGATAGGCACTCACTGAGAACCTACTGTGTGCCAGGCTCCGCCAAGCTTGTGTTCTCGTCCTTTCCAATAAGAAATCCACCCAGGGCAGGGAGCAGGGAGGGTGTGCTTTTCTTTATTTCATAACCAAACGTCGACTGAGAAGATTCCTAAAAGGCCCAGATTTACTGTTTAGTCTGATGGCCCTGGTGAGAGGAGAAGCCAGAGGTTTAGGCATTTTCTGTGGTCTTTTAGAAAAACCCTCGTGCGATTTAGGGACTGATTTATACAGTCACTAAAGGCTCTGAACGAAGCTGGGTCATCATAGAATGTCCCCCATTCCAGGAAAGAGGTCTTCCTTCTGGATGACTTTGGGTTCCTCAGTTAAGGCAGCAAAGATGCTCATTTGTGTTTGTTGCCAGGGCCCCAGGATCCTTGTTCTAACTCCTGATGCTGGGACATTAGTGCAGGAAGGACCCTCAGACCATCCAGCACAACCCCCAGTTACAGGTGGCAACTTGAAGTCAGGAGATGACAGGGGCCTTGCCCATAGTCACAGGGCCAGTTAGTGACAGGATCTGGACCAGAGCCCACATCTGATTCCAGGGAGGTTCCTTCCTGCCCCAGTGTTAGACATTGTTTCCATGGAAGAGCCTGGAGCATCATAGGTGTTCAATTAAAGTTCCTTGAGCAGAGCCACTAAGCAGGGAGCCAGCACTTCTCCTTTTCCTCAGTTTCCCAAAGGTTCAGAATACTCACATTCAGACCCCATTGGTGATTGGAAAACCTCTCCCAAATGTAAGCCATAGTATTCAATATTGAGATTTCATATCAGGACACAGAGACCTGCTCTGTTGTGTAATAGTTACAGAATACTCCAGCTTATGGAAATATCAGATTTGTTTCGCAGTCTTCCATTGATGGCTATGTAAATTGTCCCCAACCTCGAGCTATTAAAACAGTCCTGCAGTGGATGACCTTATGCATGTGTCACCCTCCTCAGGTGGGAGATGCCCACTGGGGGTGCCACTGCTAGATCAGGGTGTGTGTGTGTTTTAATTTGTGTGGATATGGCCTCATTTCCCTTCTAGACATAATAACAAGTCCCCCCAAAACCGCTGCACATAGGCAGGGAGGGTGGCTTTATTCTGATTGTGCAGATATTACAGGAAAAGGCATTGAAGTTCCCAGATGAGTTATCCCATGCCTAGACAATCACAGCAATTAAGTGGCTCAGGTGTGACTCAGTTCTGCTGACTCCTAGTAGAGTGCTCACTCCTCTTTGCCATGCTGTCAGCCTAAATGATGTCCTGGATGAGAAAGGAGGGAGGCAGGAGGGGGCCAGGGAGCAGCAGCTGGGCCAGATGCTGAGCCTGGCACTTTCTCCTTTTATAACATGTACTATGAAGGAAGAGCCATGTGTTTTCCCCTTTTACAGATAAGGACTCTGAGGCCCAGAGAGGAGACCTAAGTGGTGAGCAGGTTGGGGAACCTTGACTCACAGCCCCTGTGTCTGTAACACCCAGCTATGCTTATCAAAGTGTGAGAAATGCTCCGCCCTTCTCATTCCACTCTTGCAGTTCTGTAGCAATAAGCATAGGCCGAAGCAGGAGAATTGCTTGAACCCAGAAGGCGGAGATTACAGTGAGCCGAGATCGTGCCACTGCACTCCAGCCTCAGTGACAAAAAAAAGGAAAACAAAGCAAAAAGTCCTATGGAAGTAGGAGGGGCTGGCCCCCATCAGAAAGGTCCTGCAGGTGTCTCTGATATAGGAACCTGTTCCTAAAGGACAGGTCTCAGCGCATCACTGAGCAGCATCCGTGGAGCAGAGTCGAGCCTCCTGCAGCCCAGCAGACCACGTGCCCACCTAATCATAGTGCTGAGGACTAAGGATGCGGAGATGAGGCGTTTCCTGGTGGGTGCTTTGGGCCCATAGGAGCAAGAGTTTATATTTTCCCCTCGGGCTCTCAGGAGCCCACCAGCTTCAGTTTACAGCAATAGGGTAACCAAGTCTGGGCACCCTGGAGGGAGACTTCTCCTTAGAATTACATGAAGTCAAGAATCTCAAAGGGAGAAAGGGATGATGATCAGTGTCAGGGTTCATGAAGTTTAGGTACTTGCTCAATTGATAGACATGAAAGCTTAGGGAACACTGGAAATGCCCATTGGACACATGGGGGATGAGGAGACAGTGGCTTCATTTCTCTCAGCCTCAGTTTCCCCATCTGTAAAATGGGGATTATCAGGGATGCCTTTGGCAGAGTGGAAAGGATTTGAGTTCCTGTGTATAAATCACCCAGTGCAGAATAGACAACCCCAAATCAAAGTGTTATTTTATTTATTTATTTTTTGAGATGGAGTTTCACTCTTGTTGCCCAGGCTGGAGTGCAATGGCATGATCTCAGCTCACTGCAACCTCTGCCTTCTAGGTTCAAGCGATTCTCCTGCCTCAGCCTCCCGAGTAGCTGGGATTACAGGCATCTGCCACCACTCCCAGCTAATTTTTTGTGTGTGTGCTTTTAGTAGAGACAGAGTTTCATCTTGTTGACCTCAAGGTGATCCACCCACCTCAGCCTCCCAAAGTGCTGGGATTACAGATGTGACCCACCGCACCTGGCTATCAAGGTGTTATTTTAAGATGTGTGACCTTGGGCAACCTAATTCCCCTTATTGAACCTCAGTTTCCCCATGTGTAATATGTCGATAATTGTACCAACCTCTCCAGGTTGTTATGAGGATGCAGTGAGCCTGGGGAGATGACAGACCTTAGTAAGCAATGGGGTTTTCCCAAGATCATGTGATCCTGGGCAAATCGTGGCTTCCCTTGAGTCCTCAGTTTCCCTGTCTGTGAACTGATGATGATAATTTCAACCCTCGGGGGCTCTGTGAAGACTGGAGAGGAGGTACACAGAGCCTCGAATGGTGGTGGTGTTCAGGTTATCCCTGAGCTCCTGCAGAATTGTGGTTGGGAGAGCATGGCCAGAGCCCAGCTTCCTGGGCCACATCCCAGCCCTTCCACCTCCTAGATCCGTGACGTGGGACAAAGCACTGCACTACCATGGGCTTCAGTGTCCCCACTTGTCAGTGCTAACACCAGCCTCACAGACCAGGAGTAGGGACCGAATGAGTTAAAAATCCTGTGGAACTTAGGGCAGCGCCTGGCCTACGGTCAGTGTTGAGCAGATGTAAGCTGTGCAACGCTGAAGACCTGCAACCTCAGATGGGTCAGTGCTCCTCCAGGTCTCAAGTATAAACGGTGTGTAGCGTGTGCTCAGGTCGCTTTCAATCTTGGCTGCCCTTCAGAATCATCTGGGAAACTGAAATAAATTCCAGGCTCCACCATAGAAATGCCTCTTTAATTGGTCTGACATGGGTGTAGGCATCTGAAGTTTTTAATTAATCCAGAAGATTCTAATACAGAGCCAGGACTGAGAACCCCTGGGATAGATATCTGGAGGTCACAGAGGACAAGTTGGAAAAGATGGTCCTCTGGGGTGCCAGATGGGAGGGAGAACAGATTTTCAGGATGTGGATCCTCCTGAACAACATGAGCCTGGGACAGCTCTTCCGAGGCCCCAGTGGCCTGGCCAGACCCCCTCTCATGACACAGGCCTCAGGAGCCAAGGTAGAGCCCCAGACAAAGCCCTGCTCAGATCCAGCCCCAGTGCAGGGGAACCTTCCATCTTGAAAACGTTTGTCTAAATAACCACCAGAATCCCAGCAAATCCTTGCAATTCAGCCTCAGAGCCCTCCCTGCCTTGACACACCAAGATGTCATGGAGGAATCTGCTCCCTCCTCCTTTAAAATGCTTCCAGCTTCTGTAAATAGCTCCTCTGGAGGGAGGTGCCTGTGATCTTGTTTGTGTTTTGAAAGCCAATTCGCCAAACTTGTTTCCTGAGGGGATTGTTCAGAAAAGGGGGAGAGAATCCTCACTTGGTGGTTTCTGCTTCTTTCATCATTTGGGTTTGTCATGAGCTGCAGGGAGCGGGGTTGAGCCTTTTCTTGGTGTTTCCACTCTGCTTTGTTCTGCTGCCTAAAGGATAAATGTGTAGATTCAGAAGCAATAATGACCAAACCGCCTGATAACAGTCACAGGGGCCATTTATTAAGCACCTACTACATGCCAGGCTCTGTGCTTACATCCATCCTCCTTCATCTTACCAGGGTGGGGTTTGTGTCCACTTTTGGCCCTGGGCCTCTGTGAGCTTCTTCCTAAAAGGGACTCACAGGAGAGATGGAGTGAGGATTAAAGAGCTGAGGGGCATGGAGGGGCAGCCAGTGTCCAGCTCCAGAGAAGCCCTGGATAAATGGGAACTGACTGCACCTCCTCAGCCCTGTGGGGACATCCAGGCTGCTGGTCTCGATGACTTGACTTCTTCAAGTGACACCCTCCCTACCATGCCCTCAAAATGTTTGATGGGTGTTAGGGAGCAAGTTAATATTTACAAATGCAAGTATGTGTGATATGTGCTTCCTGGTGACTACGATAGGAGGTGCGG